>JBAMJV010000303.1:0-174841 GCA_037951105.1 Echinarachnius parma | reverse complement strand
CTTTTAATCACATGTCTGTATAATGTGTATACACAAAGATGATGATAAGATGATAGTGATTATGATAATCGTGAAGATGATGATGATGGCGATGATGATGCATGGGTTGCTTGGTCAACTTCGTTAACTTTCCATTCGTATTAATAAACGGTTCAATCAAATTCGCGAAATTAAGCCGTAGGCGTAAAACTGTTTTTCAGAATTGCATTTTCTTCATTCTGTTTACCTATATTCTGGTGTTTGTAAGTGAGTTACCACTTATAGCATTAGATTTAAATATCATAGTATTATCATTCTGTTTCGCCAGCGCAATTCACAGGAGGCTGTGTGATTGCGTAATGAGTTTCTAAATTAATACTAAGATCATACCAACATCATTTACTCGATTCATTCTTATTCCCTCACCCAGTGGCATGTTGTGGTCGGGCCAATTGGGGGAGGGGGGGATGCATTATTATTGGGGGCCACACCGCATATATTTCTTTGGTTTTTCGTCCATTTTGTTTCTAATTCTTGTTTGCTCAAATTCGCCCCGGCCCGTTATAAATTCGAGGCTTTTCAAAATGGTGGGGGTTATCTTATATAAGTATTACGTAAGTCTTTACGGCCGTGATAAACATTGTAAGGAAAAAAAGGCTTAAACACATTCTGTTCATGGCATTGCACGCATCCCCCCCCCCCCCCCCTCTCCCCACACGCACACAATGCACGAGCACGTTACCGCCCATTTCTATTGTTACATTTGATTACGTCACATCGTAAGCGTATACTTCGACCAATAGGAATTCGCGTGTATTATTTGGCGGCAACTTCGTAGATATTTGCATACACTTAACGACATGCATCCGTGCACCGTGTAAAACGATGACGCGTTCATTTCGCAATACGGATTGTGATAGAAAGGACGGCATAGTGTACATCCTCCTCGGTCATAGTAAGCTTGGCCCTTACATAATAGTCAGTGGTCTTTGGGTTCACTCCTGATGGAGTAAATTTACTCATCGGTCTACATTGACTCCTGTACAAAAAGTGGAGTAAATTTATACATTGGTCTTCATTGAATCCTGTACAAAGCCAGGAGTAAATTTACTCATCGGTCTACATTGACTCCTGTACAAAAAGTGGAGTAAATTTATACATTGGTCTTCATTGAATCCTGTACAAAGCCAGGAGTAAATTTACTCATCGGTCTACATTGACTCCTGTACAAAATCGCGCATATAAATATACATTCGGCTGTGATTCACTCCGGGGCGGGGGGGGGGGGGGGGGGGGGGGGCTGACCACATTGCATGTTTGTGTATTAATTGTTATTTAATGCTTATGTATTGTATTGTTTTAAGCCAGACAAATTGTGGAGGACGGCAGCCCCCTCCCCATCCATAGCCTCCCCCCCCCCCCCCCCCCAATGATACATGATTGGTTAGTTTTATTATGTGAAAACAATAATGTAAATACATTAACGACATATCAATTGTTTTATACACATCTACAATTGAAAGGTAGAATAAAAGTACAAAATACAGGTTAAAATATCTCCATTTAGGCTTCAAAGAACCACGAATTGACAAACGAACTAATAATCGGATTTCTTTTGAAATAATTATCTGTTTGTATACGTATAGTGAATTATTAAAAAAATTACAATATAAACCGAACACAAAAAATAACCACCCCCTAAACAACTGTTCATAATTGCATAACCGATTATTGTTTCAGAATGTCATCTTACCACTATATTTCTACAATTGTTATGTACATTGTGTGTGATAATCAGAAATATATGACCCGATTTCAGAAGTAACAAGGACCTAGCTATCCGCATGCCTGTACATTGATGTGACACAGCACATGTGATGTAACGCATTGATGATGGATTGTGAAACAATGCTCTGTGACATTCCATTAATTTTGATATTTTAAAGCCATAATTGTGGTTAAATGCATTAATTACAATTGTAAAACAGAGCAAAAATTGAAATTTCTCAACACTCAGCGAACTTCAATAATAATAATACTTTTGCGATTTTTGAAATATGACCACTTTGTCTCTAATTTATGCTTACTCAACCATGAAGAATTGGTAACCTCTTATTTTTATACATCATCTTCTTAACTACCATATAAGTATTCTTGGGAGAGGAAATCTTGAAACGAGTCTTGGTTATGGAACTATTATCAGTTGTTTAGGGGGGGTAGGTACTTTTTGTGTTCGGTTTAGATTAAAGTCAAAGTCATGTGGCTGCAAAAATACGTTTGTACAAAAGTATATGAATTTGATAAAAAGGATAAGGATTTACAGGATTATACAAAATAATATAGATCTATAAAAGTACACAAGATGGAGGTAGCCATCGTATTAGTAGTATAATTAAGTAATCAAACAGTTCAATGTTATAACTGTGTTAAACTTTTTATAGCTGAGTTATGTTGCTAAACAGTCCTATGTCCATGACATCTAAACCAATGCATGTGTAAATTACATTACGGATATCATAATATGCATCATGTTCATGTGTTTTGGTGCAGCGCTAGATCACTGGCTACCGGACACATATACAGGGGGATATCGGTCGCGGACGATTTCTGGCGAGCAGTGGCCGATAACTGGACAATTTCTCTATTCCTCTGGACATGAGGCGGGATCCTCGCAGCTTTTCTCGCTGTCCGAGTTGACCTTCTCCTCCAGCAAAGACTTGAGGCGAGACATCTCAGCTGAAAACAATATCAATAGCATGTTTAATAAGTAAAGGTATCTTAGCGATGTATGGTATAATTCGATTGCAAGTCCATACCAAAATCATCTTAAAGGAGAATTCCGGACAAGTTTAAGCAAAATACAGTATATTGGAAATAAATCTAGAGATGTGCTTAAATATTTTCAGGATTTGACTCTCTTTGGTTGATTTCTAAGAGATTTTTCTAATGTCATTAACTCTGAGGAAATAATTAAATTTACTGCACACAATCATGAGACCCGTTCGTAGCACCCTCACTTTGCTCAATTTCTTGAGTAGGCTTGAATCCGGTGCCACTGCATTGTGATCACTGCATGTGTCATTCATAATAGCCGGTCATGCAGAGCCAGCAAATTCAATAACCACATTTACAGGACTTTGTGTCTATTCAAATTCCAATGAAAGCCAAACGTGTTACAATTTCGGGCAGGCAAGTATTTTCAAACGGTTCAGCAATGCAGTAATGCTCAAAGGCACGGTTGAGTGGCGCATCGTGGACTAAACTATTCATGTTGTATTGGTCCGATCAAAAGAACACATTCGCTGCAGTGTAAAAACATAGATAGGCGCATAGTGAGGGTCGCACGTCACAAATTGCTGCATTGTGGGATAGAACAAGCTCGCTCGCGAATTTGTGTCATTAGAATTTCAAAGCCAATTATAAGAACCCACAATCATACTTTTTTCATTAACAAATTGTGTTTATTGACCTAGAATATCTGTCTTTCAATCATTAGAAGCTTGAAATCGTGTGGAAGTCCACTTTAACATAGATTATACTGTCCGATTTCATAATTACAGGTTACCTAAGTTCAGTTCATAAGATGTATTGCCATTTACGTTTTACCGTAGACAAATACAGCATTCAAGGCAATCGAAAATATAAATCGAATCAATAAGAGAACATTTTATAGAAAAGAATGTAATGTGGTACGTTCTGATGATACTCCAGTGTACGCAGTGTCTTCTTGGGGAAAAGGCTTTATTATGTTCAAGAAGCAACCGTGATATGATTATAAACGGGCTCCACAAAATTAATATGTATCCATTGAGTAAAGATGACTCATCCATACGAATTATCTTATAGGTTTTGTGTAGAAGACGTTACCGAATTACACTATTTAAAATCATGAGAAAATTGTTCAGTATGCCCTTGTGTGCCACGGTCGACTGACATCTATTGATTTGTTGCCAACTGAAACATTTTGTAATAAAATGTACAGATAATCATACTCCTTTCCAAGCTGTACGTCCTTTCTATGTTAGTGAAGATGAATTGGACGATTAGCTAAAATGTGAACTAGTCTATAGAGAACTGGGTCTAGTGGATCCATGCAGTTTAATTTGGCAATATTTAAGGTTATTACCTGCGTTTTCTTTGAGCTTAGGAAGGAGTTCCTCTACGAACAAACATCGCTTTGGGTGTGGGTGACCACTGCGGTTATCCATAGTGAGGGACAGGTCCTTGTAGTGCTTGGTCTCCCTGGAGTAGCGTGGCCAGGCCGGGTACGCATCGTCACCGGCAGAGTCCTTGCACGAACGATTGGGATCTCTGGTAGATACAAGGATGAATTTAATTGAATAGATGGTCTGAAAATATATGCAAACTTATTTTAATATTGAGAGATTTGGGGGAGTAAAGATAGGTGGCCACCAACATAGATTGAATTGTATATTAAAATAAGCCCAATAACTCTGCAACATATAAGACTCGTGACGTGGACATGTACCGAAAGCCACAATTATGGTTGGGTTGATTGTAATGTTTACACACGATTCGCATGATTACAAGTTGTCATAACAAAACAAAAATGAAATGTTAACAAGGCGTATGAATATTTATTACACTAACCCAGTCTTGGCAAAGTTGGACCAGTACTTCATGATCTGCTTCGACATCTCGACCTCCTGCTCATTGAAGAGGCCGGTCATAATGCTCTCTCCCTCCGGGTCGGCGGTATCGCGCATGAATGGACTGCCAAAGACGTACGGGATATCCTCTCCGTGGGTAGCTCCCGCCCATGTCAAGTCTTTACCTGGACACGAACACAGAATTAATAGCATGAATGAGAACAACCAGCCATACTTCGTAATCTCCCCCTCCCTCTGCAACCCGCACCGGCCATTTGTTGACAATGAAAAGTCGTTTCGCGTTTGGCAACTTGGTTTACCAATTGGCGCTGTATGTACCTAGCATGTGACTGATGGAATATTCCTTAGGGAGTGAGCAATGAGCACTTCGTGAGCAGGATACATTATTTATTTTATGAATCTGACTTTTCCCACCCAAATGGAGCGGTCAGTGTGAAACAACCGTCTGGAAAGAGATTGAGTTTCAGTCTACCCTTACCCCAGAGTGACGATGACGGCACGTGGGTCATGAGCCAGGTGTAGACGGGTCGACCAGCCGCGGCCAAGTCCCCGGCCATAGAGAACGTTACGCATAAGAAGAGACTGTCGCCTTGAAAGTCAGTCGCCATGTTGGCATAGTCGGGCTCTTCTTTGTTCAACTGAAAGCAAGAGCAACGCAATTATAATCATGAACATGTGAAGATCCGTATTAGGTTTGCTTTGAATGAAGAGCAAAGAGAAATTAAACACAATGTCGTTGGCCAAATGGGCTACAAACTATGTTCTTGATATAATGAATGTAGTGTACATGATGAAACTGTTGCTTTTATAGTTAGTCACCACGTTAGCAGGAAAATGCTAAATATAGGGTAATTATAAAATACTAATAGCATATAAGCATGTGAGGGGCAAAAGCATAACCTATATTTGGGTAAATTTTAGGCGAAATCTTATCATATTCTGGCCAATAAATTATAAATGGATATCATTTTCGGCTAGCTATTATAAGAAGAAAAAACTTCGTTTAGAATGGGACAGTATTCGGGCAATAGACCTCAAGCCTGGGGAAAATGTGGCCGCACACCCATCAAATCCTTCCACCTCATGTAACTATATGGCAACTCTCACCTCTTCTGTGTCTACGTAGACCAGTGCCAAAACGTCTAGAGCGAGCTGGTCAACTCCCGGTATGAACATCGAGGCGATAGAAACAGCCGACGTCCTGTTCAACTTCGGCCTCTCTGCTGTTCGCTCGCCGGAGGGCGGAAGAATGAAGAGCATGCCCTCGTCGGCTAAACATCCAGCCATGATGGCGACGTCGTTGACCTCGCCCGCGGCCGACATGGCGGACGGGTCACGCGGGATGAATGCGCCGTCGATTGTCGGTCCGATCATGAATTCATAGCCTGCCATGGGATTCTAAAGGGGAGGGGGGGGGGGGGGGGGGTTATGTATGTGAGTCACTGCGTCTTGGACAATGACTTGGTAGTGTTAGATTAAAAATCAATATATTTAGCAGGTTTAATGATCATTGACGGTAAATGAAAAATTGACAATTGGATGTGATCAATGAAATTCATAAAGTTTTATCGAGATAGCATGTCTGATTTGCTAAATCAGTTCGCCCATACATTTCAAGATGTTGACTTACTTCCTGGAAATAGCTAAGAATTTCCTCTGCCGATTTTTCCCGCAGACACGTGACCACTGTGACGTCATCGCTGCAGTTCATAACCTTTCCGAAGCGGGAGGTAATGTCCGCACCGGCCTCGGCCGTCCTCGTCACAAAGTCGTCTATGGCTGTTCCACTCTGTAACATTGAATCAGACATATCAAGTCAAATGCAGGGAAAACCTGATGCATGTCGTTTGAAGGTAACATATCATTTCTTTATAAAAATCATACTACGGAATTTATAACCACCATTTGCGTCTCCATTACGGGTAAGCCCACCATAAGCTACATGTACTTCATGTTCCAATCCGATCTTACAAATAATTCAGGATCTGAAGTATACTACAGTACTAGACCGAAAATCAGTTTTTCTATTACGTTTGTTGTTTTAAGCAGCTCTCACACTTTGGCGAGTTGCATACGAGTTTGCCACGACATATAGACAATAGCTGACCACAAGTGCTGGAAAAAAAAATTTTGTCCACGGAGGATCTGAATAGAAAGATTATCTCACATGCGTCAATAGATATTCTTCCATGAATACGAAGACAATAGCTCGCTGAACAAAAGACTAGATCGGCGCAGTGCGGCGGCTGCTTTGGACATGTCCAAAACAAGCGTGGCTCTTCGGCGACTTGACATCTGCTCATCTTTTGTTCAGGGGCTATTGTGTGTCCATGCATGGGAGGATGTCTTTTCACACAAGTGTCATCATCTTCTCATTCATTCCCAAGTTGAACAAAAGACATTCTTGAAGATCTATTCCAGCGCTTGTGATCTGCTAGCGAACGCTATGTCGTGGCAACTCGTATGCAACTCGCCAAAGTGTGAGAGCTGCTTTACCGAGGAGTACTGTGGATGGAGTAACAACTCTCACTAATTGATTCAAGCAACTGGCTGAATTATAAATACGAAGAAAATGGGAAGTGGGGCTTTGTGGTTTATTTGAAATACGATCTTGTATGTCGCCATTTGAAGCTAACGATAGGTTAATTAAAGGGCACCACCAGACAAAGGACAACACATAATTATACATTTTGATACCGATGTGTGATATCAAATAGATGCCCAACATTTTGCAAATGGTTGTGTAATTAATAAACAATGCAATTAATTACCACCACTTACGGAACTATTATTATTTCATGGCTACGTATGCGCCAAACATTTGCGAGTGCGCCAATTCTGTTCACGCGTACGTTTGAAGACAATTTAAATCACGGACGATGTGTTCGTCCTAGACAAAATTTATGCAGACCCCTGAACACATGCTGTGGTACACATTAAAAAAGGGTAAAAGCTTACACCTATACAGGGTGGCCCCCCAAAAAACGGAACGGGGCATTTCCCAAAATAAAGTACCATAATGATTATGTCCATCGAATAGTGTGTCTTTTCCAAATAATAACGATGCCAAGAACAGTAATTTTGGTCTTGTAGTTTTTGTTTTAGGGCGCTGTGAGTGACACCATGTCAGGTGCCCATTTTTGTAAATTTGTACCGAGTCAGTGGCAGTTGTATCACACTTCCTGCCCCTAATAATACCATCGAACGTCCATGCCCATTCTCTCGGCACACGGCTGAGTGCACACTAACAATGGCGTGCGGATTACTCGCGTGTTTAATGTTATGACGGGCGGTAAGTGCGGTTTATCAGGCACTGACTTGGTACAAATTTGAAAAAATGGGAACCTGACATGGTGTTACTCACAGCGCCCTGAAAAAAATATTGCGCATTTAGGAAAGGTGCAACATTGCACTTAAAAGTAGATGGGCAGAATTTCACCGTCATGGTGCATCTTTGAAGTGTGAGTTAAAGGTACAAAGTTGCACCATTTTGGACAGTCAGGACCACTTTCGCTTTTCCGCTATCGTGAAAATAGCGGTTTCCCACTATTCTCCAATCAATGTCGCTAGATGGCGCATATATCGTGGCGATAGTGCCATGCGATACTATCGATGATCGAAACAAAATAGAATTTTGTACAGCCGTTTGTTACATATATGCAGCTTTGTGTCCGCCATTCTTGCCTCCCGCGTGCTAAGTGTATCATGCCGTTCTCTTATCTTGCCGAGCTATACGCCTCTCTCACACGCTCCCTCCTTTTTCTCTCGTTATTTCGCACCTTACCAGTTCGTACGGCATCAAACACCTGTCGCGTAAGTCTATGCGCGAATCAACCGTTTATTTGAAAAACGAACACGCATAATCGAGCAAGATTTTCTTAAAATGTTCTGGCCAGATCATTTAGACAAACTACACACCATTAGTTTAATTATCAAGGATGCTACACATTTACTATTTAGATGATCTGTCCAGAACATTGGGCGAAAATAAATGTAATTTAATTGAATGTAGTCGTTGCACAAATATCCCCATTGCCACAACACGTGGAACCGAACATGACGCAATACTGCGTATCACGTGATAATCGCGGAATAGTGCTTTTCCGCTATTTTGGCCGATAGCGATTTTGCGAAAGTGGTCCTGAGTGTTGGATAAGGTGCACATATGCCATCATGGTGCAACATTGCACATTTGAGTTAAAGGGCAATGAAACCCAAGCAAAATGTTTCTTTCATGGTCTTGAAGAGATTAAGAAGAATAATCTCTGAAAGTTAGAGCATAATCGGGTAAGAAACAAGAAAACTACGGCTCTTTGAAGATGTCTATTTATTCCTATGGGGAACTCAAATTGGCAACGCACTCTGATAAGTGTGTGGACAACTCCCCATATGTTTTGTACTCAAATGTTCCCATTTTTACAGTTTTCTTCATAGCCACATTTTTCCATTCCCCAACTCATGATATGATATGTATAAAAGCATTCTACAAAACATATATTGAACTCGAACGAAGGGTAAACATACATTTTGAGAAAATTGAACAAAACTGAAATTTTGTGTACAAAATATATGGGGAGTTGTCCACAACTTTGCCAGATTGCGTTGCCAATTAGAGTCACTGGAAGAAATACATGGCTCTTTTCAAAGAGCCATAGTTTTCTTATTTCTTGACCGATTGTGCTCAAATTTTCAGAGACTATTCATTATATTTAGTGTCTTATAGTGCATACAACAATTTGTCTGGATTGCATTGTCCTTTAAGTCCAAAGATGCACAATTATGGTGAAACGTTGCACCATTGTACAATAAGCTTAAGGTGCAACTTTGTACGTTCAGCTTAAGGATCAAGTTTGCACCTTACGTAAAGGTTGAAAGTTGCACCTAGACATGTTAGGGTAAATGTGCAAAGATGCACCAAGTGAAGCAGAATAATTCCGCCTGATTTGATTTTCAATTTTCTCTGCTTTTCATATCCTAATATGCATAATGAGCTATTATTTCACACACAAAATATAAAGCAGTGATTGAAACAAACCATTTTGCACTAAAACACGAAATACATGTGTGTTTTTCTCTCTGTGAGTGATAAATCGCATTTACTGCCCGTCATAGCATCGAACAACGAGCAATACGCGTGTCATTGTTAATGTGCTTTCAGCTGTGTACCGAGAGCATGGGCATAGTTGGTTGATGATATGACGGACAGTAAGTGCGATTTATCAAGCACTGACTTGGTACAAATTAACATAAATGGAACCCCAAATAGTGTCTCTCACAGATCCCTAAAACCAAAACTACACGACAAAAATTACTGTTCTTGGTATCGTTTTTCATTGGAAAAGACACCCTATCCGATGGACATAATCATGTTGTTACTATATTTTGGGAAGTGCACCGTTCCGTTTTGGGGAGCCACCCTGTATTGGGAAGGGGCTGGGCACCTGCATAATTGCTCCGTGGAAGAGGCCGGCGCTCAACGGGGAGAGAACGTGCAAATTGACGCTCATTGATCCCGCACTCTCGCCGAAGATCGTCACCCGACTAGGATCACCGCCAAACGCTGTACATGGATGTGATATAGGAATGGAAATATAACGTAATAGAATAAAACTGATTGTATAATGTACTTTGTTTCAGCTATATCGTACGAAATATGTTTAAGTTATATAGCTGACGCTCATAGATCCCGCATTTCCCCCGAAGATCGTCACCCGACTAGGATCACCATGAAATCGCTGTACATATGGATATGATTAGAGGCATATGTATATGGAAATAATATAGCGTAACGATATTACAAAGTGGTTACGGATATCAAATGGACATAATGTAATGTATTTTGTTGGATCTATCGTAAGACAATAAATACATATTTATATCACTTCTTGAGACGAGGCAAGAAAGTATTTGTTTGTGTTTTGGTGGAGGGAATATAGTAGTTGTCGCACATAGATCTCTCACTCTGGTGGTAGATCGGCAGCCGACTAGGATCACCACCAAACTCTACATTGAAATTATAGCCGAACGATTACTATAATAGCAAAACTGTAACGATAAGCAGATGAAATTTAATTAAATGTATCTTGTTCGAGCTATCATACGATAGATAGACAAATGTATTTCACTTCTTGAGACGAGGTAAGAAAGCTTTATTTCCAGCAATCTTTGCCCTCATATGTATAACCTTTGTTGTCCTGTGTGGACACTTGCTGCTCCAACCCAGAAGCAATTTGAATGTATACAGCTTTCAAAATAATGTTGAGTTAAAAACTGTAGAAAGGTATTTCAAAAAAGAAATAATGTTATTTTCATACATTCAACTAACTTGTTTTAGCTTGAGGTTTCGAACATCTTCGATGTCCTTCCTTAGAAGTTAGTCTAATTTCAATGGAAGGACATCGAAGATGTTCGAAACCTCAAGCTAAAACAAGTAAGGTCCTCCGCACACAGAGCCGACTCGACCCGATCCGACTGCTTTTCAAGAGTCGGTTTCGCTCAGTCGTAGCCGATTCAATATGTTCCCGATGTTCCCTAACATAATTTATAACTATAATATGTTTATTATGTGTATGTATAATAGTATATCGCAATCTTTCCTATTATGTTACTAGTTATTCATTAAATATACATGTTTATTTTTAATATTCAAGAAGTGTATTTCTTTCTTTATTATTTGTATTATTATTCTGTATCATGTGATTATGTTAAAAATGAAATGGATCAGCATCATAATCAGAATCAGAATCGGCCTTGAGCCCTTGAATGATCTCCGACTGGCAAAACAGGTGTCCTGAGGCAACGTATACTGAGCTGAACCGACTGAAAACAGTCGCATCGGGTCCTGTCGGCTCTGTGTGCGGAGTGCTTTAGTTGATTATGTAAAAATACAATTTTTTGAACTACCAATTCGCGATGTGATTAATCTTATCAAGGATGTAGAAAATGTATCATACGTAGTAGTAGTAGTAGTAATATTAGTAGTAGTAGTAGTAGTAGTAGTAGTAGTAGTAGTAGTAGTAGTAGTAGTAGTAATATTATTATTATTATTAGTAGTAGTAGTAGTAGTAGTAGTAGTAGTAGTAGTAGTAGTAGTAGTAGTAGTAGTAGTAGTAGTAGTAGTAGTAGTAGTAGTAGTAATAGTAGTAGTAGTAGTAGTAGTAGTAGTAGTAGTAGTAGTAGTAGTAGTAGTAGTAGTAGTAGTAGTAGTAGTAGTAGTAGTAGTCGTAGTAGGAAGATAATTATTGCATCCATCACGTTTAAGTATTAGTTACAAATTGAATGCTACATTGAACAACTATTCGAAAATATACCTTTTTTTCGCGTTATTTCATTTCAATTCGATGTTAATTGGAAAGTACATAATTACCTGCGATGTTTTCCTGGACCCATTTCATACCCTGCACTTGATCGAGCATCCCCAGATTAAACGGCATCTCCTCGTCACCTACATTATGTCGATACATGTTCAGAAAGCAAATGAAATGAACGATATGAAATAGCGATGCAATAAAATGCGAATACATGCAGATATATAAGACAGAATGCAATAATATTTATTATCTAATTAATGCATATCAATTTAAAAGATGTTACGCACAACAAACTGTCGCTAAACTACTTCAGTCATCATTTCTGAGGATAATATTCTTAAACCTGTTAAAGGGGACCACCAGGCAAAAAACAGCACATACTCATATGTTTTGGCACCGTTTTGTGATATCAAATAGAAAACCCAACATTTCGCAAAGGGTTGTGTAATTCATAAAGAAAGCAATTAATTACCACCACTTACGGAACCACTATTATTTCCTGGTTCTGTTGGCCAACATTTGCGAGTGCGCCAATGCTATTCACGCGTACGTTTGGAGACATAGAATCCGGGACGATTCGGTCGCTCTGCCTGTCTGCAAACCCGTGAACGCGTGCTTTAGAATGATGCGTTTTCCAATTATAATGTTTTGACTTCCCGGAACATATTTTTGTGAACTTGTTGATGGAATAGACTACTAAAGACGTTACCTTTCATTTATGAGAATATTATTTTGGGGTGATGGTACTCTTTAACGTTTGAGAATGATGCCACAATAACTTGCGCTTAAATTCTATTTTATATATTACTTTTAATTCATTGATCATGAAAAGCATGTCTTTTCAGTTTTAATCTGACAATCTAAGTTATTCACTCAAAATATTTAATAGCATAATTTTGAACTTCCCTTAACCAATTAACTACCGAAAAGTTGTATGCTTTACACACTTGTCGACCTCTACGTTAAAATGATAAGTAGTAGACAAAGGATTAAACAGAAATTACAAAACAAACCTGTTCCCATGAAACCGAACACATTGAGCCTGTAGTTGATTCCCACAACGATGACGTCATTCATAGCAACCAGCGGCGTGGGGAGGCTGTTTGGTATCGAGGCAGCTCCGAGGGAGAACCCACCACCGTGAATCCAGATCATCACAGCCGCATTGGATGGCTTGTTATGATCATTACAAAAAACACAAAGAAAACAAATAAATATACATATTTCCATATTCAATTGTTCTTATTGGAACAATAATTTGATATTATATCAATACAAATCATTGCATTTCAGAAAAAGTTATATAATATTGACCGGCCTTGAGTGGTATATCAGAAATATTTCTAGAAAGAGGCGGGAAGTGATGGTGAGTGCTGCGTTGAGCGAGGATCGTACTTGTGCGATGCCTTATACGTATTCTTCAATATAATGTTCTATACAGGGTGGCCCACAACAAACAGAACGGGGTACTTGCCATAATAAAGAAACATGATGACTAGGTACACGGGACAAGGCATCTTTCAAAAAGAAAAATTATACCAAGAACAGGCATTTTGGTCTAGTAGTTTTTGTTTTAGGACGTCTTAAGTGAGGGCATGTCAGGTTCCCATTTTTTAATTTTTTACCGAGTCAGTGCCTGATAAATCGCACTTACTGCCCGTCATAGCATCTCGGGATGATGGATGCGTGCGCCGTTGTTAGTGCGCATTCAGCTGTATAGAAATACGATGGATGAGGATGGAGAAGGATGGGCACTCCACTATTAAAAGTCCTTCTTCCGGATTTATAACCCTCGATTACTACATAATTATTGCCTGCGATCTAATAATTCACTATTTAAAAGAGCATACATCACTCCTCAAATAGTCAGACTATGCTACGCAAAATACTGCTGTCATTGGAATTCCGTCAGCACATTTATCGTTGATGATTACAATGGTTTATTTCCTTGCCTAACTTAATTAAATAAGTATGGGAATAACATTTGAAAACGTTAACTTAAAGGGATCTAGTAACTTTGTTGACATGTGCAAAAAGTGATGAATGGTTGATGCAATGCATATTGTTGTTATCTCATATGTCCACAGGGTATTGTGTGAAAATTTCAAGTCAAATGGATATTGCATGGCCAATTAATGAGCGAAAATGCAAAGTGATATTCAATAACTCACTGCACTCACTTTGTACACAGAAGAAAAACTCGCCCGGAGTTTTTCTTATCTGAATACTTCGATCGTACATATCTTTGTAACAAAAGGGAAATTTGAAAAACCGAAACCTGTCCCATGATTTTTATTACGAATACAACAAGGTATGAGGGAACCGCTAGAATGAACATTTTATTTTGAGGATTTGGACAATGTTACTAAGTCTCTTTAATATAGTATTATGTTGGACGTGTAGGATTTAAAGAAAATAATTCAGCTTAATCAACATGATCAATGACATTTTGCCAAAGCATTGAACTCATTGTTGTGTATATTCCATGGTCTAGCATGATAAGCACTTACACCAGTGCATATCCGTTAATACACAGGCGTACTGCACTACTTATGTGAATATTATGAATATTGGCCTGATATTCCATTACTAGAAATCCCGATATTTATTCAAAGACGGGGAGCTGGGAGCTGCAGCAGCAACCCCCCCCCCCCCCCCCCCCCCCCATCTCCGGAGTGTTGAAAACGGCATTTTGTTGCTTCTTTTATTGCTACTATTTATTTATTTTTCTTGGGGGGAGGGGGTGCTTGTCAGGTGAAAAGTCGGAAAATAAAATTAGTAGGGCAATTTACATCAGCCCCCCCCCCCCCCCCCCCGAGGAAAACGTTCCACCACGCCCATGCCCGTATCAATGCTTTGATGAAGCCTTGAAGGCGGGGGCTCACGAACAAGATGGCATCAAGAAGCATGACAAAAATGCGTACCTTTTCCCTAATGGTTAAATATTGTATTATTGAATATTGTACCGCAGTCATATTACGCAATAACTCAACTGCATGTTCCTGCAATAATAATACTAATAATATCAAGCATGTATAAAGCGCCATCTATCTAGGTAGCCTATATACACATACGGTAGATAGGTAAGGCATGTTACTGTATCATATTTGATTACACAAGCAAATTAGAGATTCTGTGCAAATGAAGAAGGGATGACACAATATTTCACACACAACAAATAATGATGGCTATAAATATTGAATTAATGTACCGCAGTCATTTTATACAACCACGCAATAACTCAACTACATGTTCCTGTACACGTATTAACACATAGATAGGTGAGGCATGTTATCACACACGTACTGTATCATACTTGATTACACAAGCACACTTAGAGATTCTGTGCAAATGAAAAAGGGATGACATATACATTACCGTAGAAACCCGCTGTGAAGCACCTATCGATGTTTTGTGTTTAAAGAGCGCTCTCAAACACCGAAAGGGAGACATTATTCAAGAATGCAAATGGTGGTAATGAATAATTGAATATTCATGAGAATAATAATGAAGGTGAATCCTATGAAAACGCCGCCAAAATAGACAATGTGACTGTATTTGATGTGGGGTGTGTACAGGGGATCCCACCCCACGAAGCTCCTGTCCCCGTTAGGGAAGATTCAAACAGATGAATCAACTCACAGGAACGTAATTTGTAATGAAGGTATATATAGGATATCTTAAATGCAGACAATCACAGTAAAGCGTTCAATATACGCCTACATGATCACTAATATCAACGTTCTTGCCTCCCCCCCCCCCCCCCCCCCCCCCCCCCGTTCGTCAAGTAAACGTTTACCACCCTACACCTCTCTGGGTTGCATTAATTCAGCCACTGGTAGCCTTGATGCATGTGTGTTTATTGTTTTAATACAATGGTTTCCTGTTGTTCGGTTTAAAGACTCAGGAAAAGGGTAAATGGGGGTGTTTGTAACGGTATAATAAGCTTTGTTTGTGCGACACAAATTGTTATTGTTCCATGCAGACATTAAATTCGACGTTATCACTGACAACCTGCTCCTTCGGTAACACTTTATGCCATGTAACATTGCGAGATCATTCATCCACCCACTGAACAAAAGCTATACATGTATACATCAGCGTGCTTGACAACAGACAATGCTTGTCTGACCTTTCATAGAAATCAAGCAAGAACCATAACGTGTGTTCATTCAAAATTAACAAATATAACCTGATTGTGTCGTGTCGTGTGTCAGGTTCGTATTACCAGGGTCAGATCCAGGAAGGTGCGGGGACGAATGCCTCCTTTTTGTTGTTATACTATATCTTTCACCTTTAACAAAATATTACCTTTACATCCAGTCATACAAGAAAAGGCTATTCGAAATATTTAATTTCTTCCGATTCTGAATGACACTGGTATATATATAATGCATTTATCACACCCCCTTAAACTCAGAATGCTGGACTCGCCCCTGCCCCTATAAACAAAAGCGCTACACAAATAGTAGTAGAATAAAGCACCCTTGCCATGTTAAAATCCTATCTCGCAGTGTAACGCCGAATGTTTAGATCACTAAAATAAATCACAGACAAGTGAGAAGAAAAAAAGAGAAAGAAGAAAAATGGAAGAAAAAAATAATCAAAAAAGAATTTAAAAAGATGATGAAAACAGAAAATGATTATGAGAAACAAGAATCATGAAAAAAGATGACACAAAAAATAAATCACAGACAAGTGAAAAAAATTAAAAAATAAAAATAAAAATCTAAAAAGAAATAAAAAAGCAAAAACATAAATGAATGTAACGTGTTATTTACATTTAATCACAATATAAAGATAAACATTGAACTTAATTCCCAAAATAATGTACACAAAATGGCCCCCCTAAGAAGATTCGAACCAGCTCCACCAGGTTGATAGGTTTCGAAAACAATTTTTTTTCCGATGAGCTAACTAACAAACTTCATACGTTACGAGGTTTTTGTCGTTTTATATCTCTAAACCTCCATGTCTACATTGGGTGATATTTGTTAAGTGCGAAAACACACATGTTTTGGCTTTTCTATGAAAGGTCAGACAAGCATTGTCTGTTGTCAAGCGCTCTGATGTATGCAGAAATAGCTTCTATTCTGTTCAAGGGGTGAATTATCTTACAAGGTTGGGGCAGGGTCTGCAAGGAACAATACGAATGTGCGTCGTACAAATAAAGCTTATTATACCGTTACAAACACTCACATTTACCCTTTTCCTGAGTCTTTAAACTAGACAACAGGAAACCATTGTATTAAAACAATAAACACACATGGGCATACCATAGGCTGAATCAATGTAGTCAAAAGAGGTGTAGAGTGGTAAACGTTTACCTGACACACGGGGGGGGGGGGGGGGGGGGGGTGGGCATGGACGTTGATAGGTCATGCTTAGGCCTACATTGGACGCTATATTAATTTGAAATATCCTTATATACATTCATTACAAATTGTCCTCTCATGTTCGTTCCTGTGAGTTGATTCATCTGTTTGAATTTTCACTAACAACGGGGACAGGGCTTCGTGGGGTGGGATCCCCTGTACACACCTCATATCAAATACAGTCACATTGTCTATTTTTGGCGGCGTTTTCATAGGATTCACCTTCATTATTATTCTCATGAATATTCAACTATTCATGACCATCATTTGCATTCCTGAATACTGTCTTCCTTTCGTAGTTTGGGAGCGCTCTTTAAAAACAAGACAGCAGCAAGACATCGATAGGTGCTTCACAGCGGGTTTCTACGGTATTTCACACACGACAAATAACATTTTAAATTTTGCATTACGACACACAGATCGAATCTCCATACAAAATCTAACTTGGTGCGATTATATTATTTCAGTATGCATTTCAAAGCATCATTCAGAGTGTGTTTAAATAGTCTTATTTAGCCAATAAGCAACAATCTGAAACGTGTTCAGGCTAATCCTTTCACTGCATGTGGGCTAGAAAAAAGGGATGTCAGCACGTATTTGATTATTCATTAAACGCTGTGAAAAATTAGCGTGCTAACAGTCCTGCGTAGTGATGATGGAGTTGGTCAACATGTACATTCTCGATATTGAAATACACATAACTTCCGGTACGCAATGGATTAAAACGTATAGGCTTATTCTTTACCTTTGGTTCTGGGACATACACGTCCAGGTACAGACAGTCTTCCATGATCTGGAGACCGATGTCGATCAGCGGATTGGTGGCCTGTGAACACGCCACGGGCATCCTGGTAGCATCGAACTCGCCTTCGACCACCTGACACACATGGTGAGAAAATGAGATGAAAACACAGCGATCGATATGGGACAGGGTTTGTTTGTATACATGGAATGAGAATTATACATGTATTTAAAAAAATCAAATTAACATTATATACGACGGAATGTGAAGCACAAGATTATATCATAGATAACCCGTCCCTACTGGATATTGCAATCCCGATATGTATTATCATTATTATCATTAGCATTATTATATTATCAATATCATTTTCGATATCATCATACTTATTATCATCACTCATCATTATTATCATCATCATCATCGTCATCATTTCAATTTCAATTTATTCTTGCTTCCAACAAAACATTACAAATGAATTATAACAATTTACACAAAATAGAGATATACATATTGGAAATAATCATTCAGTATTAATACTGACCTTGGGCACTGGACGTCTGAACCTCAGGTCGCCCACGGGCGGCTCGGCGTACGGGATGCGAGTGTAGGCCGCTACGCTGGCGTGGAAGTCCGGTAGCAAGTAGGGGTTGATGTCAATGCGCTTTCCTCGGAAAGACCCCGTCGATGTCTCGATCACGGGTACGCCGCCGACTTCATCGATCTCCACGTCGACAGCCGATGATATGGAAAGGGCCGCGACCAGGCAGATTGAGATCAAGAGCAGCCGACCCATTCTGGTAGATGAATGCAAACTGTTTGGCGATCAGACTTGTCAATCGAGAGATAAGTGATTCAAGCAACACAGCGTGAATCTGATTGAATATCACAAATCGAGCATAGTCATCGCACGCAACGAATTGATCGAGGATGCACCGTATTCACAGAATGTTTGCACCAACCAAAACATCAAACATATGAATGGCGTACAAGGGTTGAGTCAGACAGGGGGTAGGGCAATGCCGGCGGTGAAAGAGGGGGGCAACATACACAACTATGGGGTGTTGATTGTACAGTAGTGTGCTTCAATATAGTGTTATATCATTGCACAGCGTTTAGGAGTGATGATCAACCAGATTATGCGCTAATTAAATTGAGCATAAACTCAATTATATTATTTAGAGAATTTCGTTGCAAAACACACAAAAAATCTCGAATCACAAAACAATTATTTATCGAGGGGCACTCTAAACCAAAACTGAACTATCCCTTTAATTGTGTAGTTTTTAGACTGTATGCACAAAAAAAAACATATAGCATTGCACGTACATGTATTATATTGCGTCAAATATAGTATTATGGATCCTACCTCGAAACCTTTATCCAGTCACTGATGTTTAGGAAATGTTCCTGATTGTTCAAATATGTGTATTGATATTCAAAACCAAAAAGTTTCCACGTACACAAAAATAATTGAGTGAGACCTAATGCGGGCCCATGTGTCAATAGAGGTTTTTCGCTGTGCTACGATGCCGCGGGAGCGAAATGTAACTATACGTATATCGCGGGTCGCTATTGCTTTTATTTTGATAACGAACGACCAGGGGCGTCGATCACGGGGGGGGGGGGGGGGGGGGATGGGGGGGATATATCCCCCCAATATTTGAGGTGGGGGGTGGCCTGTATTATCATCCCCCCCCCCCCCCCCCCAATATTTGGGAGGGTAAAAAAAAAAAAAAAAAAAAGTATACTGGCGCATGTAATTGTGGAAGAGGCTACCATAAGCAAAACAAGAAGTGCGATCCGCCCTTTGGTTTTCTGCAAACTTGATTTCATTAATTGTGTTTATCTATAACACGGTAACTCAGAAACAAGTTTATAAAACGTGAAATTGATGCCTTAGGTATGCTCCAGATTGCACAATTTCAAGCCCCAAAATGCAAAAGCTTCCTACCGTGGGAGGGGGGACACCCCCCTCCCACACCCACCCCCCCAGGCGCGGATCTACGGGGGGGGGGGGGGGAGGGTTTAGGGGGTTTAACCCCCCCCCCCCCTAGGGCTGCCAAGTGAAAATGTGATGTGCATAGAAAAACGCCATCATTGTGTCCAGACCCACACAGTATCCGTATCGTCATTGGGTCAAACGCCCCCCCCCCTTAGCAAAATAGCCACAAAAAAATCGCCTCGCCGCTACGCGGCTCGTGGACGATGCTCCGCATCGTCATTGGGTCAAACCTCCCCCCCCTTAGCAAAATAGCCACACAAAAAATCGTCTCGCCGCTACGCGGCTCGTGGACGATGCTCCGCATCGTCATTGGGTCAAACCCCCCCCTTAGCAAAATAGCCAAAAAAATCGCCTCGCCGCTACGCGGCTCGTGGACGATGCTCCGCATCGTCATTGGGTCAAACCCCCTGATCATCCCCCCCAACCATGAGAAGAAATCGACGCCCTTGCGAACGACAATTGTATTGAGACCGCAATGAGGGTTCAAAGATCTATGACGCATTGTATGTTTCTTTTGTGGCACGTTTAGTGCTTACAACCTTTTAATTTGCCAACGACCTGTGTAAACATAATATCACTGTTAGTTCAGGCAAATTACATAGGGTTGGCTGCTCTCGCTGTTACTACATTATGACTATATAAGGTTATGGTAAATAATTACCCGTTATCGCTCTTCACAGATATGTCCATAAGGTCAGCTGTCATTCATTTTCAATTGTTATTATTCTGGTGATTTCAGGCAGTTACCTGGCTAAACTACGGTAGTCTTACATTTATTGATCATGTTTATTGATTGTTTCTTATGTGAATTCCGTCCATTTTAATATCATTAGGCGTTTTTATTGCATTGCTGCCCCATTGCTGCAGGTATAACATAATGGGCTGTAACGATATAGGCATGGCGACGATATCAAACCAACCATGTGTATTTGCCTAAACTAATATCAAACGGAGGGAATTCACATAAGAACAAAAATAAATAAACATGATAACAAAATTATAAGATCATGGCCCCGTTGCAATAAGAGATACAATCGATTGTAAGTTACAATTAATTGTAAGTCAGATCATGTATTCTTAATGCGCAAATCTGATTGGTTGAAAAGCGCAAATTTTATGACAAGATTATAAATTAATTGTCACTTACAATCGATTGTACTCTTTCTGCAACGGGGCCCATGGCAGTTTAGTCGAATGACTTCCTGAAATCACTTTAATAATAACAAGATAATTGATTATACTTGACGGTGACCTTATATGGCATATCATCTGGTAAGAGCGATAACAGGTAATTATTTATCATAACCATTATAGTCATGATGTAGTTACAGCGATAATATATGCAACCCTGTGTAATTTGCCTCAACTAATATCAAACGGGAAGGCATTTACGAGGAAAAAACGGTGAGATGTTTACACAGGTCTTTGGCAAAATAAAGGTTGTATAGCGCGCTCCCATCACACAGCACGTGCAACAAAAGAAACGGACGCTGCAGCTGCAGCAATAATCTTTATATGAACCCTCATTGTGGTATTGAAATAGAATTTGTGTTTGTTATGAAAATAACATATATAAGCAATAGACACCCGCGATATAATTACATTCCGTTTCTACGGCATTGACCCATGGGCCTGCATTAACTGATTAATGATTTGAGTCTCATTCCATTCTTTTGATATTATGTGAAAACACTTTTTGGAAGATTTGAATCAATGTACATATTTGAACAATCCGGGAACATAATCGTCAGTTAGTGCATAAAAGTCTCAAGGTAGAACCCCGCTACTACATTGACACAATATAATACATTCAATGTTATATAAATTCATATTGTCATTGTTATACACAATTGCAGTCTTGTTTATAGACTACAATCACCGAGTTGACATGATAATTACGAATACCTCGTTCCGTTTTGAGATAATGATCTCATCGTTAGTTAATCCTATGATCGCATCGTCATGACTTATATCTATCATTTTGTATTTACATTACGTATTAAACCCTCGATAGAAACTATATCAGTTAATGTTTAACAACGTGGAAGTGGATGCCGGTATATATTCAGGACTATGCTGATATGATCTAGTCAGTGGCCCAATATTATATTGGATGTGGGATATCGGATATTCATGAATGACAATGCTGAAATATTAAGAACAGAATACTTAGAAATAATGAACAAAATTGTAATTATTTTATCAATTATCTTACAAAATATATAATAATGTCCTGATACATAACTCGTGAATTGATGTTTAAGAGACATTTTATTTGGTACATACAATGGTGACCTTGCACGACCTTGAATATTTCTAAAATCTGGGTTACCCTTTTATATGTTTTGTAAAAGGGATCTTCAAATGATAATAATATACTTAATGCATGTAATGTAGATATACAATATTAGTAGCCTTCAATATGGTTAATCATTATGTATAGGTGCTGTACAATGACGCTGTTATATAGAGCCACGATACACCTCATTATTGTGACCAGTGGGGTAATAAGCCAACACTTTTTTTTCCTTTTTGGGTGGAGGGGGGGGGGGGGGGCAAACAAATCCGCATCACCACCAGTTATAGCATAATGGCAGGGTTGCCACCTTTGAGCAGGCGGTAAGTGTGAGACTTTGCGATGGAGCGAAGCTATTGGTGCATACCTACGAAGGAAATCCGGACTTGAAGCCGTGTACTATATGTGGGTAAGTGCGTCATGAACCTAACGACTGGGGAAACGTTATATTTTTTCCATTAAGAAACACAAATAAAATATCCCCCAAATAATGTTCGCAGTGACTTGCACAGTTAAAAGCTTGCATCAAAAGACACATTATATATGAACAACAACATGAACAAGACCGATTCCCGAGGGAGCGAAGCGACCGAGAGGGGGGAGGAATTGATGGGAGGGGGAAGGAGAGGGTGTTATGGGAGGGGGGCATGGGAGCTTTTGCTTTTTTTAAACTTGAAATTGTACGATTTGGTGCGTACCTAGGGAGTAAATTTGCCTCGACATGAAGTAGAATATGAGTTATATCATGTCTCAAATACCCTTTTTTAATCACTGGCATCGAATTAGAAATAAGCCATGTTTGAATTTTATTTGGGGAGGGGGTGGGCAACAGCCCCCAAGCCCCCCCCCCCCCCCCCCCCCTCCCCAACCAGTACGCATTTCCAAATGTTTATAAGTTATTGTTTATAATTTCAAAAATGTTGTTGTGACTTATTCATTGTAATTGTATGTACTTTCTTGTTGAAAATGAAATAAAATTGAACATTGAACATTGAACATTGTGACTGTTGCCCTAACCCCTGTCTTTATATTCAAACGTTGTATAGGACATTTCACATGTTTGATGTGTTGGTGCAAACAGTGCAGTACGGTGCACCCTCAATTGGTTACGTGCGATGACAATGATCGATTTGTGTTATGCAATCAGATTCACGCTCGATATTGAAGGGCTGCGTTGCGTGAATATATCTCTCCATAGCCAAGTCATTATCTCCATTTAGTGAACATTCATCTGCCAGAATGGGTCGGCTGCTCTTGATCTCAATCTGCCTGGTCGCAGCCCTGTCCATGTCATCGGCTGCCGACGTCGAGGTCGATGACGTCGGCGTTCCCGTGATCGAGACATCGACGGGCTCTTTCCGAGGAAAGCGCATCGACATCAACCCCTACTTGCTACCGGACTTTCAGGCCAGCGTAGCGGCCTACACTCGCATCCCGTACGCCGAGCCACCCGTGGGTGATCTCAGGTTCAGACGTCCAGTGCCCAAGGTCAGTATTATGATGAATGATTGTGATGATGATGATGATGACGACGACGATGATGATGATGATGATGATGATGACGACGACGATGATGATGATGACGGTGATGATGATGATGATAACGGTGATGACGGTGGTGATGATGATGATGATGATGATAACGATGATGATAATAATGATGATGCTGATGACGCTGATCTAAAATAAAATTGAAAGTCTAGTAATAATCATAATGGAAATTATAATAATAATGATAATAATAATAATAATAATAATAACAATAATAATAATAATAATAATAATAATACAAATAATAATAATAATAATAATAATAATAATAAATAATACATGTAGTAATAGTAATAACAAATGTTTTTTTCATCTCATTTCCTCATCATATGTGTAAGGTGGTCGAGGGTGACTTCGATGCTACCAGGATGCCCGTGGCGTGTTCTCAGGCCATCAACCCGATGTTCGAAGTCGATCTGGAGATCATGGAAGACTGTCTGTACCTGGACGTGTATGTCCCAGAACCAAAGGTACACAGTCAGCTTATACGGTTTAAAGGGCAATGAAACCCAAGCAAAATGTTGCTTTCATAGTCTTGAAGAGATTAAGAAGAATAATCTCTGAAAGTTAGAGCATAATCGGGTAAGAAACAAGAAAATTACGGCTCTTTGAAGATGTCCATTTTTTCCTATGGGGAACTCAAATTGGCAACGCACTCTGATAAGTGTGTGGACAACTCCCCATATGTTTTGAACACAAATGTTCCCATTTTTACAGTTTTCTTCATAGTCACATTTTTCCATTCCCCCAACTCATGATATGTTATGTATAAAAGCATTCTACAAAACATATGTTGAACTCGAACGAAGGGTAAACATAAATTTTGAGAAAATTGAACAAAACTTAAATTTTGTGTACAAAATGTATGGGGAGTTGTCCACAACTTTGCCAGAGTGCGTTGCCAATTTGAGTCACTCGAATAAATACATGGCTCTTTTCAAAGAGCCATAGTTTTCTTATTTCTTGACCGATTGTGCTCAAATTTTCAGAGACTATTCATTATATTTAGTGTCTTATAGTGCATCCAACAATTTGTATGGATTTCATTGCCCTTTAAAGGGATAGTTGAGTTGTGGTATAGAGGGCGGTAATGAAAATCTGAGAGTCAATTTTAAAGAGCATACAGTTTTAATGACAGAATAAACTTTATTTGATCAAAATCAGTTCAGAAAGAGCTGAAATATCCATGAATATATCCGATAGGAATACAGGATCCCACATTCATTCGATGCTTTCAGGATAACAAGTGTTTACACTTTTCAAAAATGTACAAAAAAAGGTTTTTATATACTTGTTCATGATCTCTATATTTAATCATTGTTTTGACAAAGTAATTCAAACCAATGCGTTTTAGAGAGTACCCTCTTGTGTCTTAACGGCTCTTTTATGAATGATAACAACCCTTTTACTTAGTTGTTTGTAATATGTTATACCTTTCGAGCATGGTGGAGTTATCATGATTAGTTTATATAGTTTGTTATGTTATAGTGCAGGTTTTAGTTACATGAGAGTTACCTGAGGACGCCCCTCTCCCCCCCCCCCCCCTTAAGGGGCTCAGTGGGGTATTATTTGCCATTTTCGCGCACTTTCACGGAATCATGAATATCTTTCAAACTATTGAAGCTACCCCCTACAAACCATTTACTGCTGGAAAGCTGAGAATGTGAGGGATCCAGAAAAGTAAACAGTTAGACAATTGGACTTAAAATATGAGCTCAAAAGGCAAATATATTGAAAAAAATTAATTTAAAAAAAAAAAATTTGACATGCCATCATGCAAATCGCATCTTCTAAAAAATGTAGGGGTATACATCTTTGTTAATGTAAACATAGAAACTACAGTGATAGACAAACAAACTAATGGTGGCTTTTTCTAATATTCATCCATTTTCCTAGTGAAATCAAAATGTCAAAAAAAATCAGAAATGGGACACATAACATAACATAATTTTTTTTTCTGTAGAGATACCTCTAAAAGCCACCATTATTCTCAGAAAAATGAACAATCTCTCCAAATTTCATTGAATTTGAGTGAATATTTTTCAAGTTTTTAGAATTTTAGTCTAAAAAATCTGATTTTCGGCAAATGAGCTTGAAAGGTCATATACAATATTGAGATTTGTTTGATAAATGTGACATGAAAAAATATAGGAACATAGCGGGATAAATAGTCGGTAGTTGGTACAATGGAAGTTTAGGGTATGTTTAACATGTGCAATTCTCTATGAATAGATTGCCCCTGTTAAGGGAACACGTAAAAACATGTGCTCAGTCATTACGTAATATAATCTTAAATTAAAACATACCATCTCATACAGAAGCGTTACATAATCTTTGCATTACAATCGACTAGACTCAGATGTCCCGAGGTGCGCCGTTCTTTGTCTATATTCGTTTACAATTTACAACACTTAATTATTTTAAAGCAAGCATAAAAACATATTTAATCTTTCACTCTGACCATGTATATTTTCTGAGTATTACATTGAGATATCAAATGTTGTTCATTGAAAAGGATATTGAATAGTAAGCCATACATCCGAATACGATTCTTTCCAACCTGCACTTCACTCACAACCATTTCCCCTTCTTTCTTTCTGCTACTTCATACAAACCTGCGAGCTAAACATTCATTCACGTTACCGATTTGCTCCGTTCCCCTGCTTTTTATTTCCCTGCGAATTAAAAATGTCAATTGAAATAACGTTGTTTCAAGAGTGATTTTCTTTATTTACTATTATTTTTGAAAGGCACTGATTTATATCAAAGGGATCTTGTAGCGTTGTAGACATGTGCAACAACTAGAAAATGGTTGATACAATGTGCATGTATATGATCTGATACTCACTGAGTAATGAGTTCAACTTTCATGGCAAATGAATGTCATATGACATGTATGACCGAGTAATGAGCGAAAATGCAAAGTGATATTCGCCAACTCGTTGCACTGACTTTGTACACAGTTATGATTATCCAGTAGATCAAAGATCTGAACACTTCAATAATACATATCTTTATTACGGAAGAGAAATGTTGTTAACCAAAACCTGTTCCATGCTTCGATTGGTAAAAAAAATACAATGAAGTATGAAAGAACCACTAGAGTTTGGAAGTAAGTTTTGAAGATTTTGACAATGTAACTAGATCACTTTAATATCTATCGAAAGTTTGATTGCAAGTTCTTACTACCGCCTCCCCCCCCCCTTTTTTTTTTTTTTTTTTTTTCTCTTTTTCTTTTTATCTTTCTTCTGTTAGTTCGCTATTGTTTCTCTGTTTTACTATAGATCTCTTTTTTTCTCAAACACTATGATTATCATTATATGTATAAGAACAGATTGTATATGTATATGTAATGCTGTACACAATTAGTTTGTTGTACTTATATGAATGATTTGTATTGTAAATTTACGTTGTAAATTTGTTTGAGAGAAAATAAAATACTATTACAAAACAAAAAAAAAATAGGAACATTCTAACAATACAAGCGAAACCTCAATTATAGGTTTTCCCATTCATTTTAACACTTTCGTCATTCAATTTCATTAATTCGACCTTCAAATTCGTCCCGAGGAACCATCAGAGCGGAAATCCCAACTTCAATTTCGTCTTTCGTAGATCAATTTCACACAAAGATCACACAATTTAGTCATTAGTCACACATTTTCGTCAATCGCAAATCAAATTCGTCGGTCACAGTTGCTGAAAAAAAAAAGCGAAAGCAATTTCGTCAATTGGCAACCAATTTCGTCAAAACTCTATTCAAATTCGTCCTATGTATTTACACTGCAATGTTCTGTTCTATATTGTCTTGATGTAACTGCTAATTGTAACATTAATCAGTTAGGGGGTAACATACACATGTATACACTCGAAAACAAACTCACACGCACAAAACATACGCAGACATTTACAAACACACATACATTTGCACACATGCATGTGTGCACACCAACACGCACAAAAGCACGTTTGCAGCAAATTGCATAAACACATTTTTCAAGACATACATACGGTAGAAATAATTAAACAATATTAAATATTATGTACACACACACGCACACTCACATACATAAATACACACATACACACACATCATACCCATCTAACCACCTATACCATCTACATAGTCATGACACAGATATAAGGCTACACCGTGCGACGAATTTGAATAGAGTTTTAATGAAATTGGTTGCCAATTGACGAAATTGCTTTCGCTTTTATGTGTTCAGCAACTGTGACCGACGAATTTGATTTGCAATTGACGAAAATGTGTGACTCATGACTAAATTGTGTGATCTTTGTGTGAAATTGATTGACGAAAGACGAAATTGAAGTTGGGATTTCCGCTCTGGTGGTTCCTCGGGACGAATTTGAATGACGAATTAATGAAATTGAATGACGAAAGTGTTAAAATGAATGGGAAAACCTATTTGTGTATTTGATTTATAAGTGTGTTGTTTGTCTTTATTCATAACAAGCCATCCAATGCGGCTGTTATGATCTGGATTCACGGTGGTGGGTTCGCCATCGGAGCTGCCTCGATACCAAACAGCCTCCCCACGCCGCTGGTTGCTATGAATGACGTCATCGTAGTGGGAATCAACTACAGGCTCAATGTGTTCGGTTTCTTGGGAACAGGTTTGTCCCGTCATCTTTCTTCAAGCCTTTACTTACTATTAAATAGAGTAATCATAGTAAAGAAACTTGTGCCTCGCACGCTATATGTTTCCGTAGTAAATGGCTAATATCATTTCAGACGTAAAACGGCGAGCTTTTATGATCGATACCTATGTCTGGAGATATATAGATATTCATAATTTAAACCCAAGTTCTTATTATCCTTCTTCTTGAGTACTTATACTGTACATGAAGTGCAGAACACTGCCTCCTTCTATTCTGAAGATTATTGCAGTGAATTTGCTATCTGGTTGTGCTGTACAGGGTTACTGCCGAGGTCGACCGGGTTATACACCTTACTCATTTCGAGAAGTAGACAAGGTTATTAGCGTGCTTGAGGTGCGACTGTCTCATACACGGGAACTCCATTCATCGTCCTATCCGGGGGACGGAGTGTTTTCCGTTAATCATTTTCCTGCATATATATAGGAAGCATGGATTGGGGGAGTTATCTCGAATTTTAGCTCGAATTGTTTATTGCGAGATAAAAGACGCATCCGATGGTTGGGTTTGAACCGGGGATCCCGGGCGTCCGAGCCGAATGCGCTACTAACTGAGCTAACTCGCCTCCCGTATTGTTTCCTCATTTATACTATGATAAAATAATTCTCTAAGAAATTATTACTGAAGTAGTTTAACGACAGTTTGGTGCATAACTTGGACGTGGTGTGGCAAGATTGGTAGAGCGCGTGCCTTCAAATTGTGAGGTCCCGAGTTCGAACCAAGAGTATGCCCATTGCCAGATTGCGTTTTTCCTTCAGCAAGAAAATGTATCCACATTTGCTGCTCTCGACCCACATGTATAAATGGGTGCACGGAATGGTGGAACGTAGTGTGTGCGCCCACAATGTTACCTGGCTGGAATACTGCCTAGGGAGTGGAAAACGTGCACTTTGTGTGCTGGATTGATTGCAGAATGTATCCGATGACCGGGTTAATAATATATAATTGTAAAGCGCTAACATGGCTAAAGGGTGTTATCAATCGTGAAAGGAGCTACCGTATATAAATCGAGAATATTATTATTATTACCAGGGATATCAATATGTTCGTAAATAAATAACCGTAGTATACGAACCGTAGTATAACTCCTCGAGTTTGTCCTTCGATCCACATACTTTCTGTATAAAGGTTCATACTATGAACAGACGGAAGGGGCAGCCATGGGCAGTCCGGTCTCGGCTGTCATGGCCAACCTATACATGGAGAGTTTCGAAGAAGAAGCGCTAGACACATGCCCCCTCTCTTGCATTCCTCGTGTTTGGAAGAGATACGTAGATGATACCTTCATCATAGTCGCCAGCTCTGAAACAGATAACTTGCTCAAACACATGAATAGCCGCCAACCATCCATCCAGTTCACATCGGAGATAGAGTGCGAAGGGAAGATAGCAGTCTTGGACACTTTAGTTCACAGACACGACAACCATAGGCTCTCCACCTCAGTCTACAGGAAGCCTACCCACACAGACCAGTACATAGCGTTTGACTCTCACCATCCCGTATCGGTGAAGAGAGGTCTAGTGAAATGTCTATTTGACAGAGCTTCACGCATTGTGACTAGTCCACAACAGCCATGCATAGAGCGGACCCGTGTCCGCAATGCCCTGAGTCTTAACGGTTACCCACGCCGTTTTGTACACAACACCAAGAAGAGAACGACAGAACCCAAGGATCAGAAGGAATACAAGACTTTCACAGTCTTGCCGTACATTGATGGGGTCTCCCAGCAAATCAGGCGCCGCCTAGAGAGCCATGGCATCCGAACGGTCTTCAGATCAGATACTACCCTACGCCAGCAACTAACACGACCCAAGGATCCAATTCCTCAACACAGACGAGACGGCATTGTGTACAACATCCCCTGCAAAGGATGTGATAGATCCTATATCGGAGAGACTGCCCGACCGATATCAGAAAGAATCACCGAGCATAAGAGGGACGTCAGGCTACGCCGAACTGACAACTCAGCCGTAGCCGAACATGCTTGGGACAACCAGCATCAGCCAGATTGGGACGGGGTTCGCTGCCTTTCCCAAGAACGGCATTGGTACACACGTAGGGTAATAGAAGCTATACAGATCCGTCTCAATCCCAGTAATTTCAATAGAGACAACGGGATGGATATACCCGAATTTTGGATGCGTACAATACGCCGCCATGACACCCCCCGACCAGCCGGCCCGCAACGGTTGATTCCAGCCAGCAGCGAGCCAGCGGTCCGTTGATTGGTCGAGCTCGCTATTGTTCCCGCCTAGCAAGCAAGCCGAGCCAGCGCCTCGCTGATTGGTTTAGCACCCGTGTACACCGGCCAATAGAATTTGCCCGTTATGGACCAATTAGGAACAACTCGCTCATGCGAGATAACGCGGTTTGGAGCCGCATGAGAGTATAAATAGGAGTGTTTTACGTTACTTTAATATCACGACAACCATAGGCTCTCCACCTCAGTCTACAGGAAGCCTACCCACACAGACCAGTACATAGCGTTTGACTCTCACCATCCCGTATCGGTGAAGAGAGGTCTAGTGAAATGTCTATTTGACAGAGCTTCACGCATTGTGACTAGTCCACAACAGCCATGCATAGAGCGGACCCGTGTCCGCAATGCCCTGAGTCTTAACGGTTACCCACGCCGTTTTGTACACAACACCAAGAAGAGAACGACAGAACCCAAGGATCAGAAGGAATACAAGACTTTCACAGTCTTGCCGTACATTGATGGGGTCTCCCAGCAAATCAGGCGCCGCCTAGAGAGCCATGGCATCCGAACGGTCTTCAGATCAGATACTACCCTACGCCAGCAACTAACACGACCCAAGGATCCAATTCCTCAACACAGACGAGACGGCATTGTGTACAACATCCCCTGCAAAGGATGTGATAGATCCTATATCGGAGAGACTGCCCGACCGATATCAGAAAGAATCACCGAGCATAAGAGGGACGTCAGGCTACGCCGAACTGACAACTCAGCCGTAGCCGAACATGCTTGGGACAACCAGCATCAGCCAGATTGGGACGGGGTTCGCTGCCTTTCCCAAGAACGGCATTGGTACACACGTAGGGTAAAAGAAGCTATACAGATCCGTCTCAATCCCAGTAATTTCAATAGAGACAACGGGATGGATATACCCGAATTTTGGATGCGTACAATACGCCGCCATGACACCCCCCGACCAGCCGGCCCGCAACGGTTGATTCCAGCCAGCAGCGAGCCAGCGGTCCGTTGATTGGTCGAGCTATAAAAGATATATTTAAGCCAGATAATTTCAGTTATCTGATTAAATTTATTAAACATACTGGTAAGTATGATACACTATAACTTGTTATAATAGAGTAAGACGTGATTGACAAGATGGGCGCGCGGGTGCGTACCCACTGTCTCACACGCCTTTGTTCTATTGGTTATAATTAATGTATAGATTAGAAGATACCATAATGTACTTATGTTATTATAATTAAACACTTTTTAGGTTGGCGTTTGAAAATAAATTGATATAATAGTTATTCTTTTATTATATTATTAATTATATATAAATAGATCACTATGCATCCGACGGTGATCATAGCGGGCCACAGCCTAATCGCCAGACTGGCCACGTATGGTCTTAATATGGGACTTCACACCGACACCGTCCGCTACATGGGCATCCCAGGCGCCACCATCAGCCGGATACGGGCCCCCCTCCTACGTGCCGCACGAGAGGACAACCCAAAGGCCATTATTCTCCAAATCGGCGGAAACGACATCGGGGACAGGACCGCCGACCCAACCGTGGTCGCGGCCGAATTAAAAGGCCTGGTCGAGGAAATTAACATCGCCTCGCCGTCGACCACGGTGGTGGTCCTGTCCCTGCTCGAGCGCCTTAGAACAAGACGACACGACTGCCCCGTCCGGGAGTACAACCGGAGGGTGCGGCTAATCAATGGAGTGGTTCCAATACTGTTATCTCCATCGACCATATTTTGGAACCACAAAAACTCCAGATTAGCCAACCCCTTCGCGGAGTACTGCCCGGACGGGGTGCACTTCAAAAATCAAAAAAAGTACTATAAATCTGTAAAAGGAGCGATCCTCAAATCTTTAAAATAAACTCTGAATATTCACAGACAAGATTCGTCTGTAACTGTAAAAGAGCACATGCGTTTCTCTGTATATATAGAATGTCCAGGTGTACAATATTATAATTAATACAAATATATATATATTTATATATATTGTCCTCAGATTGGGCGCGGGTGCGTGCAATCTGCTGACAAGAAGTGTAATAACAATATTATTGGTACTTACATTTTTTTTTTTGAACGCAATTGCGTTCATACACTAGTTAAAATTGTAATAAATGAAATATATTATTATAAATACATTTATATTTAATAGTTGTCAATAAATTACATTTATCTCAGACCGAGCGCGGGTGCGTTTAATCTGATGATAATATGTTCACTATATAGTAGTATACACAAGCTGACTATCCACAGACAGGATTCGTCTGATGACTGTAAAAAGAGCACACTTTTGTAAATGTATATTATAGATACAAATACATAGATACATATAGTTGTAGATAGAGTAGCCTCTTGTCAGACCGAGCGCGGGTGCGTCCGGTGTGTCGATACTACTCTAGAAGGCTCACGAGCTATTTAAATGTGTAATATAGATATACATATATAGTTATATACAAATACTATAGCCATATATAAAAGTATAATAGTTATACACAAATAAACTCTTATCAGGCCGAACGCGGGTGCGTCCGTACTGATGATAATGCCATAAGAAGGCATACAATTTGATTGAAAATGTATGTTCATAGGTACCTGTAGATATTCATTTTATATTGAATATTTTATATGCATAATATGATACTACTTTAGTTATTGTGCGGGGATGCACAAATGACTTATAGGGGAAAAAAAATAAATGATATATATATATAATATAATAATTGTGAATAAAATAGGATGACATTAGGCCGAGCGCGGGTGCGTCCGTACTAATAATGTCCTAGAAGGTATACACTCTGTTGGTTAGTGTATAGTTAAGTTAAGTTATACATATATATTTTAGTGCGCGGGGGTGCACAAATTATTTATAGATGAGATATAAATACAGGGAAACCCCGGATAACACACAGTTATAATCAGGCCAAAAAGATTCTCCTCGTTATAAACGGTGCCTCGTTATAAGCGAGCTCGTTATAACGGGGTTTCCCTGTACATACATAGTATAATAGTTGCTTATAGAGTAGTTCTCGTCAGACCGAGCGCGGGTGCGTCCGGATTGATGATGCTACTCCAGAAGGCATTCAAACTCTGTAAATATGTAGTATAGATTATATACATAAGTGCGCGGGGGTGCACAGACACTTTATAAATGAGATATAGACACATAAATATAATAGTTGTTTATAGAGTATATTCTCGTCAGACCGAGCGTGGGTGCGTCCGGATTGATGATGCTACTCCAGAAGGTATTTAATTTTTGTAAATATGTAGTATGGATATATATATATATATAAATATATAAGTGCGCGGGGGTGCACAGACACTTTATAGATGAGATATAGATACATAAATAACATAATAGTTGTTAATAGAGTAGATTCTCGTCAGACTGAGCGCGGGTGCGTCCGGATTGATGATACTACACTAGAAGAAATATAATCTCTGTAAACTTGTAGTATAGATATAAATACACATGCCAGTGCGCGGGGGTGCACATATGTTTTATAGACAAGATTTCGATATATATATGAATTTGTTTCGGTGAAATGCGCGGGGGCGCATACACAGATACACACAAATACATAATATATATAATAAAATAAAATATTGTCCTCAGATCGGACGCGGGTGCGTACATTCTGTCGATGATAGTGGTCATAATATACATATTATATTATAAAAGATATATAAATTTATATATGCATCATAATAAAAAATAAATGATAGCTCCTTTGGCTATTATATATGTTTGTATGCGTTTATCGGTGTGAGCGCGGGTGCGCACATATTGATAACCGTAGGTGGGAATGATTATAAAGATTAATACTTAAATTATTATTTTTTACAAGGAGACAGGGAGTGCGCCCTCGTTTGGCATCCACGGACGCAACCACGTTTCCCCCATCACGATGGGGGTTTTTCGTGGCCTCCGCGAACTAGTGCATTGGCACTAGTCAGGTGCCAAACGCCTTGCCCATTGTATATGTTTGGCCTTCGGCCAATTATATAGACATGGCGTAAATAGTCAATTTTGACTGAGTCGCCATCTAAAATAAAAACTAACTAACTAACTCACTTGACAAAGTATTGCAGTAGCATACGAAACGTCGCGATCTTTCAGATTCAATGTTGACCATACATTGCGAGACAAACGAATATCACTAGCGATATTATTTCCGATATACGAATGATCTTTGCGTACCGTTTTTTTATTTTTTTATTTAGAATTCACCTCAGATTGCACGGCCATTTCATATCGTTCATTTCCCTTCCTTATGTATCGACATGCTGTATATAGGTGACGAGGATGCGCCGTTTAATCTGGGGATGCTCGATCAAGTACAGGGTATGAAATGGGTCCAGGAAAACATCGCAGGTAATTATCAACATCAAATTGAAGTACGACCTTCACCACTAACATCACACTGACATAAATTAACACGAGTACAAGTTCGTTTTCTTGAATAGTTTTGCAATATAACATTTAAATGTTATGTCTTATGATAGGTAAACACGGTTGATGTAATTTTATAATACAAATAGCACATTCATATTTCTTCTAATGAGTCGAATGAAATAGATTAAGTATACAACATTCATAATTGTCTATATGCCTAATTAACTATGTTCTACGTCAAATCATTCCTAATTCTCTTCGTTTGTTGTTTCACTCACCAGTATGGGGGTGGAAAGTATGACGTCATAATTTTAAAGGACACCCCGTAACGAGGTGGATTTTTCTGACTACTCCCCAATAAGCATGTTATACCATAATAGCCCCGGGGGGGCCACTCAACTATATTGCTGTACACACGCGCGACCACAGGTTTTTCAAACCCACCCTAAACAAGTTTTATCCATTGGTCAAATTTATACCCTATTCAAGTATTTTCGCGTGCTTTTTTGACAATTTTGCCCCCTAAACAAGTATAACCCCTAAAACATACCCCTTATCAAGGTCTACGTCAATTGCTCTCAATTAAACCTCTAAAAATAATGGAAATGTTTAACCACCTTAAACATTTAACCCTAAACAAGGTCTACCTTAAATAAACCTCTAATGTACATGTACTTGTCAATAAGAACTACAGTCAACTTCACACTAAGTTGAAACTTTGCCTCAGTTGAAGATATTCAAAAGACCTCTATTTTTTTTTTGGGGGGGGGGGGGTTATATAAGTTGAATTTGTAAGTAAAAGCTTTTTCATGTTTCGTTCAGTACCAGCAGATTCAATTTAAGTTTGACTGTATATCTGATAATACCGATTGCAATATCATACAGCATGTGACAACGCCAAGGTATTTATACAATGGATCGCAGGTCTCTCGAGATATTTGTGTATAGTTACTATACAAACAAATGATAACTACCATGTCTTGTTTCTGAAACATTTTGGAATAATTTATTTACAAAAAATATGAACATCATTAAAACATACACCAAATCCTGAGTTCTTGAAATGGTTCAAAATGTTGTTGAGAAACCTGAACAATGGGTAGAGGACTCAGTGGCGTAGCGAGGGTCAACGGATTGGGGGGGGGGCACAACTGCGAGGGAGCGGAGCGTAGCGCCCGAGGGGGAGGGTGTGGGAGGGGGGTGTCCCCCTCCCACGGTAGGGAGCTTTTGCAATTTTTCACTCGAAATAATGCAATCTGGTGCATACCTTGGAAGAAAATTTGATAATACAGTCAAACCTGTCTATAGCGACCGCTCAAGGGACCGGCGAAAAATGGTCGGTGTAGACAGGTGGTCTCATTAGACAGGTGGGCGGCCATTTTGAATTTCTGGTCGCATATTGTGCCTATATGCACATGTGTAATTAATTGGCATCTGTACACGCACGTGTCCAGTGGACAGTTTAACATCTGAACACTTCAATCTTAAATATCTTTTTAACGAAAGGGAAATTCAAAAAACCAAAACCTGTCCCATGCTTCTATTGTTAATTCGAATACAGCAAGGTATGAGGGAACCACCACCATTACAATTTGGTTGTGAGGATTTGGACAATGTTACGAGATCCCTTTAAAATAGACTCCTACCACATTTCTAACTATTAAAATCGTACAATACGCTAAAACCCGTTCAGGGCCCCGTTGCAGGAAGAGAAACAATCGATTGTAAGATGCAATTAATGGTTAGTCAGATCACGTGTTTTAGATGCGTAAATTTTTCTGACTTACAATCAATTGTAACTTACAATCGATTGTATCTCTTTCTGCAACGGGGCCTAGGACTGATTGATTAAATTGGTTAAGTGCCAACGAGAATATTTTGCCAAACCACGTCCACGTAATAAATTATTAATACTCAGTAAATAGTACTCCGCGCAATTGTTGAGAAACTAACCGGCTGTTCAAACATCAGATAGAAGGACGCGATTTTATGATACTTATAATTATTTTAATAAATGTTCACTCTTTAGTACACATATAATTATCATTTACTGAAACTACGTTTGAAAAATATATACGAAAATCTGTCGAATTCCTTATACTCGATGTAATAATGACCCTGGAATATTCAATCCCATATATTAGAGACTAAAATACTTGAATCGAAATGTGATAGCTAGGTGACCAGCCAAAGTCAATCTATAAGCTGTCTGAAGTTTATTGTCATTATAAAAGTTTGTTTTATGCATTGACCTGCTCAGGATTGGAGCCTTGAGTGACCACCCAATTGACCCAGATAACAATGCTACGTTGGCCCATCGTTGGCCCAATGTAGGCGGTCATGTTGGGCCAACGTCAAAACGTGACGTTTTGCCCACGTCATTCTTGCCGCTGGGCCCTCGTCGGCCCAACCCCCATAAGCCAACGTCAATTGCCAATGTTGCGCCAACGTTTGCCCAACCTTTTATTTTGCTATTTCTGACGTCAAGCCAACATTGAGCCGACTAAACCCCAACGTTCATACGACTATAGTGAACGTTGGCCCTACGTTGGCTTGCCTACCGTCGTAATGCGGTTGTTTGTCAAACGTTAGTACGACGTCAACTAGCCAACCAATATCCAACGTAGTAGGCGAAACGTTGGCCCAACGTTTGCTTTTCGACCATATAAATATGATTGTTCGTCTGACTATCACCCAACGTTGTTTCAACGTACATTTGCCGACCAGTTTGCCAACAGTCAACAGCCAACGTCGGCTTAACGTTGTTTTAACGTCAGCTCGCCGACTGCAAAAATATGGTTGTGAATTTACCGTAGGCCAACGTTGGCTAAACGTTGTTTTTCCAACCGCGACGGTGCCGACTATAGACTACGTTCCGCCAACGTCGCATTGTTATCTGGGCAGAGGCGATCGAGTTGATGCCTTGGTCACTCAAGCGCTAATTTTGTGGTCGTTATACACAGATTTATATGTACGTCGGGACCCAAATAGAGTGGTCGCTGGTCGCGTTAGGCAAGTGGTCGCATTACGCAGGTCGCTTAACACATGATTTTTCAGGGGAGGACCAGATAGCGGTCGTTATGAGCAGGTGGTCGATATAGACAGGTGGTCGCATTAGCAGGTTTGACTGTACTAACTTTAAAGAAATCATGACTTAAATCATCTCCCTCATGATTAGACTGCTATATATACAGGGTGGCCCAGAAAGAATGCAACACCTACGATCGTTTATTTCATCAACTTCATCGACCAAATGTCATTGTTTCTTGTTTGATTGGGTAGGAAACGACATTGCCTCAGAAAATGACCCTAGGATCCAAACGCCTTACCCAAAATCAATGCTTATGGTATCATTGTATTTGAAAAAGAATGTTCTACCCAATTAAACAAAAAAAAACAATGACATTTGGTCGATGATGTTGATGAAATTAACGATCGTAGGTGTTGCATTCTTTCAGGGCCACCCTGTATAGTATACAAACACAATCGAACCTACACACACACCAGACTCAAATACGCTCACATCGTCCGTGCCTGGGGGAGGGTGGGGGAGAGTGTGTGAGGGGGTTTACCCCCTCCCACGTGGAGAAATTTTTGAAATTGGTGTTTAAAATATCACTTTAGAAGTATGGTTATTATTGTCCTCATCATTATTACCATTATCATTGTTATTATGCATTTTGTAAGAATTATAGATTTAAAGGGGTAGTTTAGTTTTGGTAGAGAGGGCGCTGCACATCACACTTTTTTTGTGAGATAATGAAAAACTGAGTGTCGAATTTGAGAGAACATGCAATTTTAATGGCAGAATAAACTTTATTTGGTCAAAATCGGTCCAGAAACGGCTGAAATATCAACAAATATATTTGATCTTATAATTATTTGGGGCCCAAATAATTAGACGATTTTTTCGAAAAATTAAAAAAATGCTTACACTTTTTTCCAAAATGTTCAAAAGCGTTTTTTAAATAGTTGTTGATGATCTATCCACTTAATCATTATTTTAATAGAACATCACATGCATTATTTTGTATGAAAAATGGTTGAAACCAATGCCTTTTTAGAAAGCGCCCTCTTGTGTTTTAATGGCTCTTTTTGAATGATAACAGGCTTTTTACTTAGTCGTTTGTAATTTAGTATACCTTTCGAGCATGGTGGAGTAATAACTATTAGTTTATAATGTTACTGTCCAGGTTTGGTTACTAAAGTTCAGCCTTACCAAAACTGTACTACCCCTTTAACTTCTAAAAAGGTGGGGGATGTTGGTATTTGTACAGGCCACCCCCGCATCAATAAGTGGGGGGATGGGATATATCCCCCATCCCCCGGGATTTACGCCCGTGAACACACTAAAACACACGCTGTTGATCCCATGTGTATCTCCTGGTGGAACTATTGTTTCTGGCATACATTTGAATTCAGATCTGTCTGATTAATAAAGTGGATCTGTAAATGATGTGTTTGATGTAGAAGGATCAGTTTCAAGAGAAGGGGAAAATGTTCTCTAAAGTGGAGGGCATTGCGAGGGAGCGAAGCGACCAAGCGGGGGAGGGGGTGTCCCCCTCCCACTGTAGGGAGCTTTTGCATATTTTTGGCTTTAAATTGTGCGATTTGGTCCATACCCGAGACAAAAAATATGATATGATTCGTAGTTCAAGCTATGGAATCAAACATACATAATGTATGCATAAGAAAAAGTGGGAGGGAAATGTATGGGGGGGGGGGGCATGTCCCCCTTCCCCGTCCCCCGCCTGTTGACGCCCATTTTCAAGTACCGTTTGACTCGACCCACGACACGGGTCCCTTGGGTTAGGTTCAGTAGACCATGCTCAACTGATGCAGATGTCGACTCTGGAGAAGATGACTGATGGTGCTCTTTGCCTAGACATTTTGGACTACGTATAGTGCAGCTATGCGAATGATTTAGACACATTTTGCTTCCCGTGCCCCCCGTAGCTACGCCACTAGAGGTTACAATGATACAAGGGATATTATTCTAGACACTCCCCTTCAAATGTGTCTCATATTATGATTGTATCTCAGAGTTGAATGGGGACCTGGGAATGGTGGAGGGGGGCGGGGGGTATGATCGTGCGATCAAGGGACGTTCCCGAGATCTGGAATCCCCTGGAATCATTCGAAGTCGCACAAAATCCCCGGCAAACTCCAGACAAGTCCGGGAAACAAGTTTGGAGAAAAAGATACCCTAAACGCGTATTTGTTTAACTCCACAAACATACCCTTTTTTCAGATTTTGGCCTGATCGCCATGATCGGCAAAAAGTACCCTTTTTACGCGTTTTTTTGGTCGCGCGTGTGTACAGCAATATAGTTGAGTGCCCCCCCCCCCCCCCCGGGATAATAGCGCTCGTAATGATATAACTGTCCATATTTCGTATGATAAAGATAAAACAAAAGTACATTATGATTTTATTTATATCTTATTTATTATATATCATATTGTTCTATGTACAGCGTTTGGCGGTGATCCTAGTCGGGTGACGATCTTCGGCGAGAGTGCTGGATCCATAAGCGTCAGCTTCCACATTCTCTCCCCGATGAGCGCCGGCCTCTTCCATCGAGGAATTATGCAGGTGCCCCACCCTCATTCCCCGAAACTGTCATAAGATTTTATATTCAGTAAATCGAGGATTGCGTTTAAAACGCGCGTCCAAAAGTCAAACGCAACTTTGCGTTGGATTCTATTTTAGCAATGGGATGTTGTGATTATCACAAAGTTGTGTTTTATCCCAAAGTTGCACTTTAAACAGAACTATAAAACGACAATGCAACGCCCCAAGCCCCGGACAGATCTTTAGTGAACAATTATAATTGATTTATTGTTGATACTATCGATCTTTGTATGCACATCTTACTGATATATATGACACTGATTTGACATGGAATTTTCGCACATTATTCAGGCATATCTCAGAAATGAAAATTGTATCGACCCTTCGTCTGATTTTGCACATGTCAATACAGTTAGTAGCTCCCTTTAATTCATATTCATGTACTGTAGTATACTTCTGATTCTTAATCATTTGTCAGATCAGATGGATCGATAGTTCCTGGTGGGCATTCCCGTAATGGAGGCGAAATGAACTGACAATTCACCACTGGTAGAAAATGACGTAGTATGATGTTTATGTATATATAACATTTTGACTCCAAACGGCATACTAGTTTAGATTCTAATCTGTGTTCCATGTCTATCCCTCTAGAGCGCCGCCAACGAGAGTTCTGCGCAACAGCATCGATTTAGTTTAGACAAATTTGGCAAGCCGTGGAAAATTTCACGGCGAGACGTAAAAGGCATTAGTCTTCAATATGAGTTGCATTATGGAAATTGTACTCTGTGAATAACAAAAGAACGAACAAAGTGGAAATCCCATTGTACAAACATATTGTTTTCCATTAGTGGTAATATATAAAGGGAAAACAACTTTGCTTACAAGTGTTGTTTACAGTAAACTGCTTAGTCTAAAACCCCTTCTTATTTGAGGAAAATAAACCTCATCTCGATGTTACCCGAGCGACTTGTGGATGAGAAACAGTATATATTAGGGGGTCAGGTCGTAAAACACGCGGTGAGCCATTCTTAATCTAACATCCGCAAAATCCTCACTCGGGTAGGTTACCATAACAACCGCACCTCCCTCATCACGCGAACAGCTGGGGCGACACGGAGTATCGGCGCGCGCTGTTTTTTTTATTCACGGCCATGACGTCTTCTACCCGGGTAATGTTCTACACGCGTCTTATCAAGATGTCGTCCGGTTGTCGTCAGGACGTTACCGCGCTATCACCCTGACCCGACTAGGGTGAATCTCACCCCGATGTCGTCCTGATGTTATCCCGATTGGAACCTCTTAATAGAAACGGTGTAGGATCTCATCAAGGCAACATCAGGACGTCACCGCGACTATTTTCTTTGTTTTATTAACATGATTAAGAAGGGGTTTAAGACTATGTTTAGCGGGCGAACAGATTAATCGGGCGTTCCTATCAATCGCACCAGAGCCGTAAATGCATCGCGCCATCTATCAGCTTTGCGCAAACAATCTCGTCGTGCGATATCATAATTATGGGGGAAACAAGTATAATGAATCCAGAAATCTAGACTAACGGCATACACTATGTTTTCCCTGTAATTGACTTGATATGTCTGTTTAAATTCTACAGAGTGGAACAGCCATAATGGAATTCGCATTTAGGACGGCCGAGCAAGGTGCGGACATTGCGTCCCGCTTCGGAAAGGTCATGAACTGCAGCGATGACGTCGAGGTGGTCACGTGTCTGCGGGAAAAATCGGCAGAGGATATTGTCAGCTATTTCCAAGAAGTAAGTCAACAAATTAAAGTGTAAGTCGGCGAACTGATTCAGCAAATTGCATTTATCCTATACAATTGACGGTCAATGAATAATCATTAAATCCTGCTAAATATATTGACATTTAATCTTACACTACAAATTCAATGTCCAATGTTAATACAGTGACGCAGTGACTCACACATATTTCCCCCATCCCCTTAGAATCCCATGGCAAGCATGGAATTCATGCTCCTACCGACAATCGACGGCGCATTCCTCCCGCGAGACCCAGCCGCGATGTCGGCTGCGGGCGAGTTCAACGACGTCGCCGTCATGGCAGGATGCTTGACCGACGAGGGCATGCTCTTCATTATTCCGCCCCCCGGCGAGCGAACAGCAGAGAGGCCGAAGTTGAATAGGACGTCATCCGATTCCCTCGTCTCGGTATTCTTGCAGGAAGTTGACCAGCTAGCTGCAGACGTGTTGACACTGGTATACGTAAGCACAGACGAGGTAAGAGTTGCCATGGTTACAGTGAGGTGGACGGATTTGATGGCCGTACGGTCACATTTTCCCCCTGGGGGCTAAGGGTATTGCCGGAATACTATACCTCAAGGGCGTCGATTTCTTCTCATGGTTGGGGGGGATGATCAGGGGGTTTGACCCAATGACGATGCGGAGCATCGTCCACGAGCCGCGAAGCGGCGAGGCGATTTTTTTTGGGCTATTTTGCTAAGAGGGGGGGGGGTTTAACCCAGGGGCGTCGATCACGGGGGGGATGGGGGGGATATATCCCCCCCAATATTTGAGGTGGGGGGGATGGCCTGTATTATCATCCCCCCCAATATTTGGGAGGGTAAAAAAAAAAAAAAAAAAAAGTATACTGGCGCATGTAATTGTGGAAGAGGCTACCATAAGCAAAACAAGAAGTGCGATCCGCCCTTTGGTTTTCTGCAAACTTGATTTCATTAATTGTGTTTATCTATAACACGGTATCTCAGAAACAAGTTTATAAAACGTGAAATTGATGCCTTAGGTATGCTCCAGATTACACAATTTCAAGCCCCAAAATGCAAAAGCTTCCTACCGTGGGAGGGGGGACACCCCCTCCCACACCCACCCCCCCCCCCCCCCAGGCGCGGATCTACGGGGGGGGGGGGGGGGGGGGTTTAGGGGGTTTAAACCCCCCCTTGGGCTGCCAAGTGAAAATGTGATGTGCATAGACAAACGCCATCATGGGTTTAACCCCCCCCCCCCCCCCCCCCTTGGGCTGCCAAGTGAAAATGTGATGTGCATAGAAAAACGCCATCATTGTGTCCAGACCCACACAGTATCCGTATCGTCATTGGGTCAAACCCCCCCCCCCCCCTTAGCAAAATAGCCCCCCAAAAATCGCCTCGCCGCTTCGCGGCTCGTGGACGATGCTCCGCATCTGCATTGGGTCAAACCCCCCCCCCTTAGCAAAATACCCCCCAAAAAAAATCGCCTCGCCGCTACGCGGCTCGTGGACGATGCTCCGCATCTTCATTGGGTCAACCCCCCCCCCCCTTAGCAAAATAGCCAAAAAAAATAGCCTCGCCGCTACTCGGCTCGGATTTCGCAGCTTCGCGGCTCGTGGACGATGCTCCGCATCGTCATTGGGTCAAACCCCCTGATCATCCCCCCCAACCATGAGAAGAAATCGACGCCCTTGGTTTAACCCAATGACGATGCGGAGCATCGTTCACGAGCCGCGTAGCGGCGAGGCGATTTTTTGTGTGGCTATTTTGCTAAGAGGGGGGGTTTGACCCAATGACGATGCGGAGCATCGTCCACGAGCCGCGTAGCGGCGAGGCGATTTTTTTGGGGGCTATTTTGCTAAGGGGGGGGGGGGGGTTGACCCAATGACGATACGGATACTTTGTGGGTCTGGACACAATGATGGCGTTTTTCTATGCACATCACACTTTCACTTGGCAGCCCAAGGGGGGGGGGGGGTTAAAACCCATGATGGCGTTTGTCTATGCACATCACATTTTCACTTGGCACCCCAAGGGGGGGGGGGTTTAAACCCCCTAAACCCCCCCCCCCCCCCCCCCCCCCCCCCCGTAGATCCGCGCCTGGGGGGGTGGGTGTGGGAGGGGGGTGTCCCCCCTCTCACGGTAGGAAGCTTTTGCATTTTGGGGCTTGAAATTGTGCATACCTGGAGCATACCTAAGGCATCAATTTCACGTTTTATAAACTTGTTTCTGAGTTACTGTGTTATAGAGAAACAATATTAATGAAATCAAGTTTGCAGAAAACCAAAGGGCGGATCGCACTTCTTTTGCTTATGGAGGAATGAGTAAGCACTTTCTAACATAAGACATACGATAGTAGCCTCTTCCACAATTACATGCGCCAGTATACTTCTTCTTCTTTCTTTTTTTTACCCTCCCAAATATTGGGGGGATGATAATACAGGCCATCCCCCCACCTCAAATATTGGGGGGATATATCCCCCCCCCCATCCCCCCCGTGATCGACGCCCCTGCTATACCTTCCCATTTAAAGGGGAACAATAGGCAAAGAACAAGACAAAACTATATGTTTTGGTACCGTTGTGTATAATCATGATAACCGATGCCCAACACTTTGCAAAGGATTGTGTAATAAACAATGCAATTAATTATTATGGTTCCGTACATGCCAAATGTCTCGGAGTGCGCCAATTCTATGCACGCATACGTTTTTAGTCAATTTAATTACGGATGAAGCGTTCGTCCTAGACATAAGGTAGTTTTCGTATGAAGACCCAGACACACATGTTGTAGTATTGTGATGCGTTTTCCAGTTATATATTTTTTGTATGGAAACATATTTTTCTGAAATTTGTTTTTGGTGAAATGTAGTACTAAAATTGTTTTATTTATAAGAATATTATTTTTGGGAGGTGGTAACTTTTGTTATTATTTTTCCAGAATATGACATGTAACTCCCCGAAATTTACCCAAATATCATATGCTTTTGCCCCAATCATGACTACTGTATTATTTTAAAATTACCCTATATTAGCGTTTTCCTTGATTCAGCTGAACAATGTTGAGGCTAATCATGTTAAGGTAGCGACTGACTATAATGGCGACAGTTTTATCCTGTGCTCTACGTTAATTATATCAAGAACATAATTTGTCGGCCACATGATTAAAGACATTTTGTTACATTTCTCTTTCCTCTATAAAGCAAACCCAGTGTGGCCCTTTATCATGTTCATGATTGTAATTGCGTTGCTCTTACTTACAGTTGAACAAAGAAGAGCCCGACTACGCCAACGTGGCGACTGACTATGATGGCGACAGTTTCTTCTTATGCTCTACGTTCACTATGTCCGGGGACTTGGCCGCGGCTGGTCGACCCGTCTACACCTGGATTATGACTCACGTGCCGTCATCGTCCATTTGGGGTAAGGGTAGTTGTTTCGCAATGAAGTCAAATTTATATATAGCCTATAGGAAACGCCAATTTCTGACTATTATTTCTGACTAGGCTAAGGGCTAACTCGCATCCAATACATCTTTACAATGCCCATGGTATTTAAACATGTACTTCACATAATCTCTAACTGTATCCATCTCTGATGGAACTAAAAAGTGAGAAATGTTACAGTTTATAGTACTGTACTAAATAATATTAACCATGCTCATTACATGTAGTGATATTTACGTGAGTAGAATAGGGCTTTACTTTATCATTAATCCGCGGACATCGGATATAAACTGCAATATATCCTGCTCGCAAAGTGCACATCCCCTCTCCCTAGGTAATATTCCAGCCTGTCGCCCGTCAGGCGCACACAGTGTCAAGGAACCGAGTTCCCATACTTCCGGTTCCCTATTGATGCACATGAGGGAGTGAGAAGCAATAGTGGATCGGGGAAAAGGGGGAATACAAAGGCAGGTTCATGCAATGTATTCTGTGCTCGTTCATATACAGGATGGCCCCTCAAACAAACAAAACGGAACTGGGTACATGCATCCCATACTCAGGTGTAAGTCAATGTCTACGAAGTCGGTGCCTGAAAAATAACGATTCATGCCCGTCATAGCATCAAGCAGTGATCAGTACGAATAGTTCTGTCCATATGCGTTCACCTGTCGAAGTCAAAGTCGAAGGGGCATGGTAGGGTTAGGGGTAACATTGCCGGGGATACGAGGAGACGCCTAAAGCCCGGCGCAGATAGAGCCGACTCGACCCGATCCGACTGGTTTTCAGTCAGGCTAGGAGTCAGTTTCGCTCAGTCGGAGCCGATCCAACATGTTGAATCTGCCTCGAATGACCTCCGACTGGCACTTGGCTGGACAAATCGAAGTCCTAAGGCAGCGCATACTGAGTTAATCAGGCTGAAAACCAGTCGGATCGGGTCGAGTCTGCTCTGTCTGCGCCGGGCATAACGGTTGCATGTGAACTCGAACGTGTATGTGGCAGTATGTAGATATTCTGAATTAACCTTGCTACTGCAGGGAAAGATAGGGAGCTTGAGATGTGAGGATGTGAGGGAAAAGAAGAGTAAGAAGGGTGTCTGGTAGTTCATTGTTATGCTATGAATGATGTGTTCGTTTTCAGGTAAAGACTTGACATGGGTGGGAGCGACCCACGCAGAGGATATCCCGTACGTCTTTGGCAGTCCCTTTATGCGCGATACCGCCGACCCGGAGGGAGAGAGCAGCATGATCGGCCTCTTCAATGAGCAGGAGGTCGAGATGTCGAAGCAGATCATGAAGTACTGGTCCAACTTTGCCAAAACTGGGTGAGTGTAATGAGTATTCACACGCCTTGTTACCATTTAAGTTCGCTTTTGTAATTATGATAACATTATGCGAATTATGTGTATGACAATATCCGACATCGTCACCAGGACCATTGTGCGTTTCGCTACATGTCCATGACATGAGTATTATAATGATATAGATGTATGGTTCTTATTTCAATATACAATCCAAGTTATATTAGTGACCACGACCACCTCTCCGAACAGCTACCTGACTATAGTAATCGCGTCTTGTGTTTCCTCTTACACGAAATATTATGTGTTTGTGACAACCGACTTGTAAACATGGTAAAGGTCACCTCCCTTTAAGTGGCTACCCTTTTCATATATACATGTATATATCTACCTATTTATCTACCAGAGATCCCAATCGTTCGTGCAAGGACTCTGCCGGTGACATTGCGTACCCGGCCTGGCCACGCTACTCCAGGGAGACCAAGGACTACAAGGACCTGTCCCTCACTATGGACAACCGCAGTGGTCACCCACACCCCAAGCGATGTTTGTTCGTAGAGGAACTCCTACCTAAGCTCAAAGAAAATGCAGGTAATATAACCTTAGATCTTTGAGTGCCAAATATAATGGCATGGATCCACTAGTTTCCATAATAACTTAATCGTCCAATTCATCTACACAAATTAATAACAAGGCTGTTAAACTTTGTAAGCAGTCTGGTTTTTTGTACAAATTATGAAATATTTAAGTGGCAATTTGGGAAAAATCAATAGATCTGATTTTATATGAGTGTGGTGAGTTGAGTCGACCGTGGCACTCATGCACACTGAGCCATTTAGTCATGATTTTAAATGGTGCAACTGAGTATAGTCCTCGATATCAAAACTGGAAGATAATGATATGAATGATTCATCTCGACTTTATGAAGAAATAAATGTCTAGGCCTTATCACTTCAATGTTGTTACTTAAACATATAGTAGCCTAATTTGCCCCCAAATATATAGGACGTTGCGTACGCTGAGTATCAAAGAAAATATACCCCATTGAATTATTTTCTCTATAATGTTCTTTTATTAATTCGATTTATATTCTCAATTGCCTTACATTTGTTTATTTGTCGATGTTATGAATTAAGTGACAACACATTTTATGGACTAAGCTTTTGACAGCGAGCTGTAATCATGAAACAATATTACATTATAATCTGTATATGATTATTTTGGTATGAATTTGCATTACTCGAATTACACCTCACATCGCAAAGATACCTTACTAAACATAATATTTCTATTGTTTTCAGCTGAGATGTCTCGTCTGAGGTCTTTGCTGGAGGAGAAGGTCAACTCGGACAGCGATACCCCCGTCTCATGTCCAGATGAATAGAGAAACGGTGCAGTAATCGGCCACTGCTCGCCAGTAATCGTCCACGGCCGACATCCCTTACTCAAGCGCTACACACTTGGAACTATTATTTAGTATCGATGTACAGTTACTTCCCAATACTAAAAGTGTAATTCCGCGATAATTAACCTATATACCAATATGTTGGTATAATTTCAGTCTCCCTAATAATGAGGATGATCTATCTAATAATGATGATGATCTATCTAATAATGATGATGATCTATCTCCCTAATAATATTAAACAATGTAGTGATCACTCTATAATGAGAATTGAATCAATGCCACACACGCTTTTTCATTGTTTTACTTTATAATCTGAAAGGCGACTTTTTGTTCACAAATCGTTTTTTTGTTATCGTGATTGTCATTTGACGCTAAAGCATATTTATCAAATTTTAAACAAATTCCCTTCATCATGTTCGTGTAATGTATTGTTTTTATTTAAATACTTCAAATGGGATTCAAATGCTAAATCTATCAATTGTATTTCTTCCTTTTGATCCTTTACCTTTAGATTTAATATTTTCCAATATTCTTTCGGATTTTTTTCTTTTAAAGCACAGAGCTTCTTTCGTAAATCCTTCAGATAAATATTTAATTCATGCTTTAGCGTTTCCCTTTGCAATAACTGAATACTGTCCAATTTTTCTTCATCAGCTAGACTACTTTTTAAACGTTTGCATTTTCTTAGGTTTTACAAATTGTGATTTCAACTTTTTACTGGCCATTAAACCATAATTTATAACCAGATGTATTAACCTTTGTATCGCTTTTCCTTTTTTTGTTACTCGTTTTTTCACTAAATTTGCTTCAGAAGCTGCATCAATTTAAAACACTTTTCACACACTCGCATAACTAGACTATGAATCCTTTATTAGTGTTATTGTTTACTAATGAATCGATCATGTGACAAATATCATTAATCATATTTGCAACTAAACCATTTCAAAGATGTATTCCATACTATTTTCAAGCTTGCTTCACAGGAAGAAGCACCTTCAAGTTGAGTGTTCACCTCAGTGGCGGATCTAGGGGGGGGGTTAGGGGGTTTAACCCCCCCCCCCCCCCTTGGGCTGCCAAGTGAAAATGTATCAGTGAAAAAAGTGAAAAAAAAAGTGATAAAAAAATCACTTACGGGGGTTCAAAATAGTGTTCCGCATCGTCATTGGGTCAACCCCCCCCCCCCCCCCCCCCTTAGCAAAAAGCTAGATCCGCCCCTGCACTTCCTCACTTCTTTCTGGAAAGTCTGTCATAATATCCAAATATACACATAAGGGAGTACATGTTTATCAGAAATAGTATTATCAAAACAACCTACCTCAAAGCTTCTAAAAAGCTGAACGGGATAGTACAGTTTTGGTAAGGCTGAACTTTAGTACCCCAAACCGGGACAGTAACATTATAAACTAATAGTTATTACTCCACCATGCTCGAAAGGTATACAAAATTACAAACGAATATGTAAAACGCCCGTTATCATTCAAAAAGAGCCATTAAAACACAAGAGGGCGCTCTCTAAAAAGGCATTGGTTTCAACCATTTTTCATACAAAATTGTGCATGTGATCTTTTATTGAAATAATGATTAGGTAGATAGATCATCAACAACTATTTAAAAAACGCTTTTGAAAATTTTTGAAAAAATGTAAGCATTTTTTTATTTTTTTGAAAAAAATCATCTAATTATTTGGGCCCCAAATAATTATAAGATCAGATATATTTATTGTTATATTCCACATACTAAGAATCTTGCTCTACGATTGGTCAAAAGTTAATCACGTGATGAAATATAGTTTCGCCCATTATTGATGGCAGAAGAAAAGTTCGTTACACTGTGTAGATATCTTGGATGAAAGTGCGTTGCACTCACTAGATATCTTGGGTGAAAGTGCGTTGCACTCACTAGATAGTCGGTAAAAGTGCGTTGCACTGTGTAGATATTCAATTGTTCGCGCGCAAGTACGCGTGCGCGCGTTAGTTCGCAGAAAGGTAGCGCGCTGATGCGCAACGTTTGCGCGCGGCTACGCTTAATAGACAATGGTATAAGCGTCTTTGACTTTTAATCATAAATCTTGTTCATGTGATGCAAGATTGACGAAATTAAAATAAAAGACTCGATCAATTGCTCAATATTCCAAACTTTTTAGCCCTTTGTGTTAGTTATAGGTCGTTTGTGATCAAAATAATTGATGTGGAATATAAAGCAAATAATCACCTTTTGGTTTCAGGCGATGGCAAACTATCACTTCCTCGGCGATCTGAATGTATACGCTATCTTTCCTCAGCTTCGCTTCGGAAAGATAGCTCCATCCAGATCGCCTCGGAAGTGATAGTTTGTCCCATCACCTTCACCAACGGTAATTATTTGCTTAATATTTCAGCCGTTTCTGGACCGATTTTGACCAAATAAAGTTTATTCTGCCATTAAAATTGCATGTTCTCTCAAATTCGACACTCAGTTTTTCATAACCTCACAAGAAAATTGTGATGTGCAGCGCCCTCTCTGCCTAAACTAAACTACCCCTTTAAATGATTCTCGTGAGATCATACAATAATCAACGGTGCTCAAAGTTGCAAAAGTGAAATGTCATTTCTAGTGATTTGCATAATTCAATTAGATTCATTCCATTTTTGTTTATGCAATCGTCCAAATTGCTTCTTTCAGGCAGCGAGGGTGTATGCACATCTCTAGAAGTATATAAATATTCGCAATTATCTTCAACACAATCTATCAAATTCCATGTTCGAGCATTAAAATATTATATCATACATAAAGGCAGCTCATATTTACTTTTTAAATCTACAAAAGAGCAAACTATCTCCTCGAATATATCGGAATTATAGTATTTCGAGCTTGCATGTGGTACAACATAGACTGCTCCCGTATCTCCGATGATAAATGTGAACTTAGTCTTTGGACCACAGAACATACCTTGGTTTGACTTTATCTTCAGTATAATCTGTCTGTGTAACAATCTTTTGATACAATGCATATATGCCATGCACGCCTCAATGAGGTAATGTATTGTCAGTGTGCTCTTTATGTTTAACCAGGTGGGATATAATACTCAACTGTAAAGTCGGTTTTAGTCTCGGATAAGGATGCGATGTCTGCATCAGCTATATAATCAGGTGATATTCCAAGCTGCAGCTAAGAGTTTAAACCGCACACATTAATACTATAATTCTAATTAAATGTAAGCCATTTGAATTATGTTTTTCAGGAATTTTATTTGGCCAAGGGATATTAAGGCTTTGATAATTTCCTCCGCCAACGAAGTTGGAGGAGGTTACGTTTTCGGACCCGTTTGTTTGTTTGTTGGTTTGTTCGTCACCAGTCTCCTGCGCACAATTTCACTGATATATCAACCAATTTTTCGTAGAAGCTTCGTGTTCATCAAGAATAGAACCCATTAAATTTCCAAGGTCAGAAGTCAAGGTCACGCAAACATCAACATTCGAGTGTTGGCGGAGGTATGCACTATCTGAGTGCACTGCGTCTAGGCGGAGGTATGCACTACCTGAGTGCACTGCCTCTAGGCGGAGGTATGCACTACCTGAGTGCACTGCGTCTAGGCGGAGGTATGCACTACCTGAGTGCACTGCGTCTAGGCGGAGGTATGCACTACCTGAGTGCACTGCGTCTGGGCGGAGGTATGCACTACCTGAGTGCACTGCGTCTGGGCGGAGGTATGCACTAACTGAGTGCACTGCGTCTAGGCGGAGGTATGCACTACCTGAGTGCACTGCGTCTAGGCGGAGGTATGCACTACCCGAGTGCACTGCGTCTGGGCGGAGGTATGCACTACCTGAGTGCACTGCGTCTAGTTGTATAATGTTACTGATGGTGACGAACATTTAGCAGTCTCTCCTCCGGCGCCAGGCAATCCAGTCAGTACTCTGGAAATTCTCGACCTCTTGGTGCCTTCCATCTGCTTTTTGTCGAGGGCGTATCTCAAAAGACAGACCATGGTGTCTTGTGGCGACTGCGTATGTGTGAGGTCTTCGATTCCCTGCGACTACATCGTCTGCCAAATCTTCAGAATGCTGCATCTGCCAACTATTGGGACCTTCTCTGGATTGGCGTGGACCTCTGCAGTATTGTTGATTGGCCCACCTTCCAACCTCTCCACCGCAACTGTCTTTGATTGTTAGAGCGTTGATACATCGATGTATTTAATCATTTAATCTCCAACAATAAGCACAAGTTATCCGCCCTGCTGTCATGGCTGTCGCGAATAACACGACTTGGACATGTCGAAGGACCCTCGCTTCGCGTTTGTGCCATCAGTCTACGTACATGTTTCGCTCTGTATTCTTTCATCTGTTCCATCATTCTATTTGCTCTACATTCCTCAGCAGTAGCGAAGCATGGTCGGACTGTTTGGGGGGAGGGGGAGGGGGGAGGGGGGCACGCAACATTATTGGGGGGCACACCTTGTATTTCTCTGTTTTTTCACAAATGTCCCCCTATTGTGTTTTTTTTTTTCAAATTCATACCCCAAAACAAAAAAAGACCTGCGTCATTGTTATTTGTCCAGCGTTTAGCCTCACAAGCAGTCAGAACAGATATACAAATGTTATCAACCCTTCGTCAATTTTTGAGTACGTCAAGAAGGTTACTAGATCCCTTTAACTAATCTTCATCTTGCATTTTGATCATGATGAATTGCACTCCAAATGCATTTGAAATTAAGGAAGTCTCACTCATTATGTACAAATCAGTATTGGTGTGAAAATTATTCGTGCGATCTCAATATCAAAAATGACAATTATAAACGAGTTGAATGAAATCAATCTCCTTTACTATATAAATTCGTTAATAATATACAAAATGCCAGTGGCTAAGCGCCTCTCCGCGAACCCGTGCGTGTAATAGGCTCTGAAGATGTTCGATGACCGTATTAAAACAATGAACAATTGTCACTCACGTTGCGTACAACATATGGGTAATTGATTCATCCAACAGTTGTCACGTGATAGGGAGATAGAGCGCAATATGGATTTAGCGGCCACATACATAGGAGATATACTTGTATATGAAATGTAGATTTAATGATGCCAAATAATAAGAAATAGACTCAGTTGTTGACGTATTATATTTGCATTTATTGTCAAGACTATATATTGATATAGAGTTGAACACGAATTTAAAAATTCAATATATTACAAGTAGAAGTCATGTGGCTGCAAAAATAAATTTGTACAAAAGTAGAATATATGATTTGGATAAAAAAAAAAGATTCGGAATGGATTTACAGGATTATACTAAAAGAGATCTATAAATATGATTTAATGCTTTCGCATTAGACTAGTATTCGAATTAAGTAATCAAACCGTTTAATGTTATAACTGTGTGATAGCTTTTTAGAGTTATTTTGATAAACAGCTCCATGTCCATGACATCAAAATGAATGCATTATATTGATCACATGGCGGAGATCATATCCATGTGTTTTCGGCTGAATTGCAGCGCTGGAGTTATCGGACACGATCAAGTTCAAGTGTATAGTGTTGTATTACGAGATGTCGGCCACGGACGATTACTAGCGATCAGTGGCCGATCACTGGACCGTTCTCTATTCCTCTGGACATGAGGCGGGATCCTCGCAGCTTTTCTCGCTGTCCGAGTTGACCTTCTCCTCCAGCAAAGACTTGAGGCGAGACATCTCAGCTGAAAACAATATCAATGATAAGGTATCTTTATAATAGAGATGTATGGTACAATTTGATTGCAAGTCCATGCCAAAATAATTATAACATATTATAATGTAATATTCGTTTCATAAATACATTTTAACTTTTAAAGGTTCATACTATGTATTGTCATTTAATTTGTACCATTGACAAATACAAACATGTAAGGCAATTGAGAATTTAAATGGAACGAATAAGAATGCATTTTATAGACCAAAATTCAACAATTAAATGGCAATAAGCGAGCTCGACATCTATTTCTCCATGAGGTTGAGATAAATCATCCATACCATATCTTCCAGGTTACTCATTTGCACCATTTAAAATCATGAGAATATGGCTCAGAATATGGCCCTGAGTGCCACGGTCGACTCAGCTCACCATACTCATATAATCAGATCTATACCTAAATAGTACAGTAGACAAGACTGCCTACCCAGCTGAGAGTCTTGTCTATACATAGGTGTAGAAGAATTAGACGATTATAAACACGATAAAGCTAGAATGTAATCTGTTATAATTACAAAGATGAGTTTAGTGGATTCATGAAATTTAACTTGGAACTATAATAAGAGAGATAATGTTATCACCTGCGTTTTCTTTGAGCTTAGGAAGAAGATCTTCTACGAACAAACATCGCTTTGGGTGTGGGTGACCACTGCGGTTGTCCATAGTGAGGGACAGGTCCTTGTAGTCCTTGGTCTCCCTGGAGTAGCGTGGCCAAGCCGGGTACGTATCGTCACCGGCAGAGTCCGTGCACGAACGATTGGGATCTCTGATAGATAAATAGGTGGATAGATAGATAGATATATGGATAGATAGAGGAAGATTTTAAAAGGTGACCACTTAAAGGGAGATGCCCTTCATAAGCTGGTTGACACAAACACATATTTATTGTATAGTGGAAACAAAACGCGATTAATATAGTCGGGTAGATGCTACAAGGAGGTAGTCACTGCACAGCTTGGATTGTATATTGAAATAAGTCCCATAACTCTGCAGCATATGAGACTTGTGTTATGGGCCCCGTTGCAAATTGAAATGTTAACCAGGCGTGTGAATACATGACACTAACCCAGTTTTGGCGAAATTGGACCAGTACTTCATTACTTGCTTCGACATCTCGACCTCCTGCTCATTGAAGAGGCCGATCATGGTGCTCTCTCCTTCCGGGTCAGCGGTATCGCGCATGAAGGGACTGCCAAAGACGTACGGGATATCCTCTCCGTGGGTCGCTCCCGCCCATGTCAAGTCTTTACCTGAAAACGAACACATCATAAAAATGAACAACCAGTCACTCTTCGTACCCTCCCCCTCCCTCTAAAGCCCGCACCCCTCCCCCTCCCCCATTGTTTTGAAAACGACCATTATATGTTCACAATTATCCGCAAGATCAAGTCATATTCAGGCAAAATCAATTAGATCGTTGGGAAACTAATTGATTTCATTATATCAGGTGTATAACCGGAAGGGTGATTTTCGGGCGAAATGCTTTTAGCACCCTGGTATCGCGCATGAAGGGACTGGCAAGATGTATGGGCTATCCTCTCCATGGGCTGCTTCCGCCCATGTCAAGTATTTACCTTCAGTATTTAACAAATACAGGGTAGCCCCCAAAACGGAACGGCCGGGTACTTGCAATTTTAAAGTAACATAGTGACTAGATGTTTCCTGAATATAGACACTCTTTTTAAAGGACATTTGATACCAAGAACAGTAATTTTGATCGAGTAGTTACACCAGGGCCCCGTTGCAGAAAGAGATACAATCGATTGTAAGTTACGATTGATCGTAAGTCAGAAAATTTACGCGTTTCAACCAATCAGATTTGCGCATCTAGAACACGTGATCTGACTCACGATTAATTGCAACTTACAATCGATTGTATCTCTTTCTGCAACGGGGCCCATGACAGGTTCAAATTGTTGTCCAGTTTTACGCAGTCAGTGCCTGACAAATGTTGAGCATTTATACAAACAATGTACATGTCAAAATAGCTTATTGTGTTATCATTGATTATCAATGATTGCAGGACAATGAAGAAGCACAACTAGCGAGAAATTGTCCCTATATATGCCAATGCCACATCTCAAGCTCTCTCTCTTTCCCCACAGTAACACGGTTAATTCAGAATAACTCAATTCTGTTACATACACGTTCGAGTTCCCATACAGCACATGTTGGGCATATCCCCTCGTATCCCCGGCAATGTTACCCCTAATTCTTACTTATAGACCGGCAGCCCAGAGGTCTTTTGTGCATCGAAAAGCGTACTGATTGTTGAACATATGAATATTTAGAGGAGAATGTAAGAAAACCAAAAATATGAGTCTCCCTGGGTGTATCCGTGGATAAAGGGCTCCTTTGCGCCTCCAAAGGTTGGCCCCTGGGGATTGTGCGATGCTTCTATTTTGTTGCAAAGTACCGTATTTAACATCGCCCTGGTCACAACTTCTGCGTTCTCATTGGACAGTTGAACTGGGGAAGTGCCGAGTAAGCACGGACCACGCACTTATCATTGCGCAGCACGCACATGCGCTCATTGGCTGTAGAGGGCACGCGCGTCACCCGTACTGGGGGTGAATCGGTAGCCCGACCGCAGCCCGAACGCAGCGAAAGTTCCTCGTGCACTAAAAGTGCTACGGAGTGTCTGCGTGCTCCCAAATCCGTACTGAGGCGGTACTCACCACGTACGGATACCCACATTTTGCCCACGTTTTTGTAAGTAGACAGCACGCACTTGCAAGTACGGCGGGTTGTGACCACGGCTTTAACTGCGGGGTAAGCGAGACAATTACAAAAGGATCAGTGGCCCGTATCAGGCCTTCTTCGGAAGGCCGTTTTAAAAGATGAATAAAGCCCAGTGCCCATTAGGCGATCTGCGCTTGCGATCTAGCCCGAGTTGCTAGCGATCTCAGTTCGGTGTGAATCGCACCAGTTCGCCGCGAGTCAGCCCGATCTCATTGCGTACGCGATCATTCTGGTGACCACTATGCGATCTCATGGCGACTTCCTATTGTCCCCATTTCCACGCATGCGCGCATCGTTGAAAATTAGAGCCAGGTATTGTTCGCTCTTGCTTGTCTTGACATCAGAATACACTTTGCGAGTTTTTTTAATAAACCCAGTGCCCACCTTGCGATCTGCGCCTAGCGATCTTGCCCGAATAGGAGCGATCCCCTGGGATATGTTGTTCAGTCGCAAAGCGGGCACCAATGGCCGCACCAGATCGCTGTAACTCGCGTCCGCAAGAGTGGTGTCGGTTGCGGTCGCAAGGTTTTGGACATGTTTAACTGGGGAAGTGCCGAGTAAGCACGGACCACGCACTTATCATTGCGCAGCACGCACATGCGCTCATTGGCTGTAGAGGGCACGCGCGTCACCCGTACTGGGGGTGAATCGGTAGCCCGACCGCAGCCCGAACGCAGCGAAAGTTCCTCGTGCACTAAAAGTGCTACGGAGTGTCTGCGTGCTCCCAAATCCGTACTGAGGCGGTACTCACCACGTACGGATACCCACATTTTGCCCACGTTTTTGTAAGTAGACAGCACGCACTTGCAAGTACGGCGGGTTGTGACCACGGCTTTAACTGCGGGGTAAGCGAGACAATTACAAAAGGATCAGTGGCCCGTATCAGGCCTTCTTCGGAAGGCCGTTTTAAAAGATGAATAAAGCCCAGTGCCCATTAGGCGATCTGCGCTTGCGATCTAGTCTAGGTTCTATACTCTGTTTTTACACCTTTCCCCCAATATAGTATATCCCGTAATGTAGTACAAATAAATGTTGTGAAATTTTTTGCTATAATCTTGGAAACAGTTTTTAATTTGGTCTACATACATTACTGATGAGAAAAAGTGATGTTTCCATTTTTTATTTTTGGTCCCAGGGTGCATTTTGGCGATTTTAAAGATAATTAGCTAATTTGCATATTTGTGAAATAAGGTCAGGGGTCATTTTTTATCTAGGAATAGTGCAATATTGATAAAAACTGGTATTCTGTGGTATTTTGGGGCATGGATTCCATTTCCGGTGCTCGTTTGTAAGTGCTGTATGGGAAACGCTCTGAAATCCAAGATGGCTTCCCCTAATTTGCATATTTATGAATATTATTGATTTTCAGTGGCTACAGCCCCTAATAAGCAATAATTCTGGATTATTATATGTCAGTTATGTTCTAAGTATGTATTTAAGATATCAAAGATGAGTTGCCATCGTGGCAACCTCTAGCAATGCATATTATTTGCATAATTATGTATTTTACCTAATTTGCATATTCCCCCAAATAGCGTATATTGGGATCCCGACAAGTAAAAAAGATAAGTAATACCAATTTTCCAAGGTTTTGGGGGGCAGCAGATCCATTTTTGATACTTATTTACCTGTATCACCATGGCATCCATCTCAAATCCAAGATGGCTGCTCCCTAAATTACGCATGTTATGATACACGTCTATATTATTTCGGTTATATTAGATTGATATTATAATGTTTTGACTTTTAATTATTGGAATGAGCAACTAGAATACTTGAATCACAATGTAGTTGTTTGCTTTCAGTAAACAAATCATATTTTGATAAATTAAATGCCATTAAAGTAGCAAATAGCAATATTTACTTTAAAATGACAAAGGCGGCCATCTTGGATTTATGTTGGTTGCCGAGGTGATACAGGTAAATAAGTATCATAAATGGATTCGTTGCCCCCTAAAACCTTGGAAAAGTGGTATTACCTGTCTTTTTTACTTGCCGGGTTCCCAATATACTCGATTTGGGGGAATATGCAAATTAGGTAAAATACATAATTATGCAATTAATATGCATTACTAGAGGTTGCCACGATGGCAACTCATCTTTGATATCTTAAATACATACTTAGAACATAACTGACAAATAATAATCCGGAATTATTGCTTATTAGGGGCTGTAGCCACTGAAAATCAATAATATTCATAAATATGCAAATTAGGGGCAGCCATCTTGGATTTCAGAGTGTTTCCCATACAGCACTTACAAACGAGCACCGGAAATGGAATCCTTGCCCCAAAATACCATAGAATACTAGTTTTTATCAATATTGTACTATTCCTAGATAGAAAATGACCCCTGACCTTATTTCAAAAAAATGCAAATTAGCTCATTATCTTTAAAATCGCCAAAATGCACCCTGGGACCAAAAATAAAAAATGGAAACATCACTTTTTATCATCAGTAATGTATTTAGACCAAATTAAAAAGTGTTTCCAAGATTATAGCAAAAAAAAATTGCTGCTTTACATAACCTGATAGACTAATATATCGCGTAACCCGGTGCATCTATGCCCGTTGAATTTGAACGGAAACAGAGTATAGGTAAAGTTGGCGTAAGCTCCGCCCATCGCGAGTGATAGACAGCGCACCGACTGTGTTGAAGGTTCAGATCGTAGTCTGTGTATTGCATACCAAATTACAAATGTCAGCCGAAGATCTTCACTTCAAACTTAGTAGTTTATTGTAAAACACTTGTAATCAATGTTGTTTCTCTTTTTATACACCCACTAATGAAACACATTATCATTTTACTATGGGATTCTCACTTTGTTCATTATTTTGTTATTCACAGAGTACAAAGTCCATAATGCAACTCATATTGAAGACTAATGCCCGCCGTGAAAATCCACACGAATTCCCTCGCCTTGCCAACTTTACCTATACTCTGTTTCCGTACAGTTCATTGGGCGTACAGATGCACCGGGTTTATACGCGTATGGGGGAAAGGTGTATACAGAGTATAGAACCTAGACTACTTGCGATCTAGCCCGAGTTGCTAGCGATCTCAGTTCGGTGTGAATCGCACCAGTTCGCCGCGAGTCAGCCCGATCTCATTGCGTACGCGATCATTCCGGTGACCACTATGCGATCTCATGGCGACTTCCTATTGTCCCCATTTCCACGCATGCGCGCATCGTTGAAAATTAGAGCCAGGTATTGTTCGCTCTTGCTTGTCTTGACATCAGAATACACTTTGCGAGTTTTTTTTAATAAACCCAGTGCCCACCTTGCGATCTGCGCCTAGCGATCTTGCCCGAATAGGAGCGATCCCCTGGGATATGTTGTTCAGATCGCAAAGCGGGCACCAATGGCCGCACCAGATCGCTGTAACTCGCGTCCGCAAGAGTGGTGTCGGTTGCGGTCGCAAGGTTTTGGACATGTTTAAAAATTTCGTTCTCGATCGCATGTCGGGCGGGATCGCACAAAAAAAGCCATTTGGGCAATTTTTCATATTTCCTGATATCAGGAATTCAATCCTTGATATCAGGAATTCTGTTTTCAAATATCAATAATTAAATTCTTGATATCAGGGAAATAAATTAATGATATCCAGAGTTCGATTTCTTGATATCCAGAGTTCGATTTCTTGATATCAAGAATTCGATTTCTTGATGCCAGGAGTTGAATTTTTGAAATCAGGAATTGCCATTGGTTAGCAACAGAAAATGGTTTCTTGATATCAAGAATTCAATGTTCAGTTATGCGAAACTGCTCTACAGAGGCGCCCTGCAAGAATCAAGAATTCTTTTCTTGATATTTTTCTTGAATTGTTGATATCAATAAATGATTTGCTGTTGGTAACTCTTGATATCAAGAAAAGGAAATAAATGTTCAAACGGCTAGCCATGCCTCGCCAACAAATTCAGAATAAAAAAAGCGTGAATTCCTCGTTATTGTATTCCTTGACAATGGGTGGAAATAGGGGCCAAGCTATGACCCCAAGGAGGCCAAATTAAAAAGATCGCGTACACAATGGAATTAGGCTGACTCACTGCGAACTGATGATTCCAAGGTCGCTAGGCCTATGCGATCTTGTCCGAATAGGAGCGTTCCCTGAGATCTGTGTTAAGTCGCAAAGTGGGCACCAATGGCCGCACCAGATCGCACCAGATCTCCGCGAATGCGATCGAGACCGACCTGGTCGCCAGATTTTTGAACATGTCAAAACCCCGGCGACCGCAACCGACACCACCCTTGCGGACGCGAGTTACAGCGATCTGGTGCGGACATTGGTGCCCACTTGGCGACTTAACCACAGATCTCAGGGGATCGCTCCTATTCGGGCAAGATCGCTATAGATCGCTAGGCCCAGATCGTTAAATGGGCACTAGGCTTAAGGGTGAAATACACGTCGATGAATTGGGGATTATACCCCAAACCTCTTGCAACTTAACAAATATGTCTTACAGATTACAGAATACATATTGGATACAAATGTCATCCGTTAAATTGCCCTGCAGATGCCTCTGAATATTAAAAATCGACTCGCAATTTTATGTGTGTATTGGCATCCAAGCTGCATGTAGAGGAAGAGGCCAATACACCAGTGGCCGAGAGTACAATCATGACCCAGGACCAGACCTAGTTCCACCGATCTCTAGATATGCTTTACGGTTGAATGAGTAAGGGCGGTATACATGTGTGCTCTGCTATACGTTCTATTGATTTGTACGTAATTATATCATATTGACATCAATGAGTTAGAGCCAATGATGCTAATTACCATGGTAAATGTCGCTGGTCCGTAATCGGGCCCCTGCTCCCTGTTCACAGTTACGTTTTGCACATATGCAATACTACGGTCAAGTGAGAAAGACGTGTATTCATCGAATTGAAAGGACTGAATGGTTACCTAGTTATTATTGTTACATCGATTAGAAATTCCTTGATGCGATGGTTGTAAAATTGTTCTCATGCATGAAAGAGAGCAAAAGATATCCCATGACAACCATCTGCCACTCTGAACATGACTGCTCAGAGTAAAGGCTCTATTGATACATTTCTCTATTGTCACCACATTTGTCACCCCCCCCCCCCCCCCCCCCCCCCCCCCCCCCCGTCGCTATGCCATGCGCTCATATATTGGTTCCTCTGCATTCGGCTAGTTACTTTAGTTTTATACACGGGTGTTGTTTTAATGTGTGAAATTCATTTGTAAGTGGAAGCCATGTTTGATCTTGTTTTGGTGATGGGGTTCATTCGAATGTATTTATATGGCCTTTGGCATATTCACACGTGCTATCAATATGTATTCTGTAATCTGTAAGACATATTTGTAAAGTTGCAATAGGTTTTGGATATAATCCCCAATGAATCAACGTGTATTTCGTCTTTCAAATCAGGCAACGTAAAATTTGCTGAAATTTCCAGGTACGCATCAGCGATCCTTTTGTTATCTGTTTCGCTCTCCCCGCAGTCGGCGATGTTGAACACGGTACATTCGCAAACAAATAGAAGCATTGGACAATCCCCAGGGGTCAAACTTTGGAGGGGCAAAGGACCCCTTTATCCACGGGTACACCCCGGGAGACTCATATTTTTGGATTTGTTACATTCTCCTATAAATATTCATATGTTCAACAATCAGTACGCTTTTCGATGCACAAAAGACCTCTGGGCTGCCGGTCTATTATCTCCTACCATCTGACCATGCTACTTCGCTTTCGACTTCGACAGTTGAATGCACATGGACAGAATTATTCGTACTGATCACTGTTTGATGCTATGACGGGCATGAATGGTTATTTTTCAGGGGTAGTTACTTTTGAGCCAACAGTAGCGTGAGCGTTCATGAATAAACATAAGGTCATGACGTCACGGTACGTCATCTGCATCATGAATATTCATAACTAGGATTACGGATTGGTGAGTTTGAAGGCTTATAGTAACAATGAAACCAACACCGATCATCAGCCGTTGACGTGGCCTAGTGGTCACGCTGCATAGTTGTCACGCTGTGGACATCATCACTTGGGGTCATGGGTTCGAATCCTCTCTTGTGACACTTCTTTTCTTTTGCCATCAAAGATGGTGAGTAGCGGTTCATTTAGGAAATGTATCATGCAGAGTTTTCACTAAAGTCTGAAATGACGTATCGTGATGTCATTACCCGATGATTATTCATGAACGCCCAGCCTAGCACTGGCCCTCACGCTACTGTTGGCTCAAAAGTGCCTACCCTTTTCAGGCACCTACTTCGTAGAAATTGACAACATTTTGAATTGTGAAGATGAATTGGATGCCAGTCAACCCTTACCCTAGTCAGAAATGACCGACTCTGAGAGGCTTTTCCTTGTCTGTCTGATACCCAGAATGGAGCGGTTAGTGCGGAACAACTACCCTTACCGAAAATGGACGATGACGGCACGTGGGACATGAGCCAGGTGTAGACGGGTCGACCAGCGGCGACCAAGTCCCCGGATATAGAGAACGTAGAGCATAAGAAGAAACTGTCACCAGCCAAGTTAGTCACCACGTTGGTATAGTCGGGCTCTTCCTTGTTCAACTAAAAGTAAGAGCAATGAAAGGATAATCATGAACATCATAAAGGTCCGTATTAGGTTTGCTTTATCTGTTTATTATAGAGGAAAGATAAATTTAACAAAATTTCGTTAGCCATGCGTGGGCGATGAATTATGTACTTGATATAGTGAACGTAGAGCACAGGATGAAACTGTCGCCATTATAGACAGTCGCTACGTTAACATGATTGTGCTCAACATTGGTCGGCTAAATTCACGGAAAATAGGGTAATTATAAAATATTAAACATAGTCATGATTGGGGCAAAAGCATACAAATTATGATATTTGGGTACATTTCGGGAGGTCATATTCTAAAAAAATGGGAAGATAGTATTCGGGCGATACACTTAGCCCCCTGGAGAAAATATGGCCTTACGCCCACGAAATCCATCTACCTCACTGTGAATGAAATGAAATGAAATGAAATGAAATGAAATGAAATGAAATGAAATGAAATGAAATGAAATGAAATTTCTCATGTCACCCAAGGATGGTCTCACCTCGTCTGTGTCTACGTATACCAGGTCCAACACGTCTATAGCGAGCTGGTCAACTCCCTGCAAGATCATCGAGACGAAGAAATCGGCTGACGTCCTATTCAACTTCGGCCTCTCTGGTGTTGGCTCGCCGGAGAGCGGCATAATGAAGAGCATGCCCTCGTCGGTCAAGCATCCTGCCATGACGGCGACGTCGTTGATCTCGCCCGCGGCCGACATCGCGACCGGGTCTCGCGGGAGGAATGCGCCGTCGATTGTCGGTCCGAGCATGAATTCAGCGGCTGCCATGGGATCCTAATGGGAGAACATTAGTGCAATGTGACATTGCGTATCTGTGATATTAAAGGCAATTCAGACCGGTATATAAGACGCGCAAATCCATATTGCGCACTTTTACGCACGGTACGTAATCCCCCTTGCTCAGTTACAAGTAGCGATCGCAAACTGTCCCAGTTCACGAACGACCGAGTCGAAAATAGTCGCGTTCGGAATGTTTGTTATACCAAGGATGGTCGAATAGAGATCCATCACAGATTTTTACGAGCACAGGTGCCGCTGGGTTCTTATCAGCTCGAGCGGTTTGACTACCTCAATGTACCATAAAGGTGTTGCCACTCGCTCACTTCTTTGATTGAATGACAACACAGCTAAATGTTGACATTTTCATGGACTGATTTATGCAATAATCGAACGCCCCAATACTTGTTTACATAATATATTGAAGGCACTGGTCATTGGGATGAAATTATACGATTTTAAGCGCCACGAAAATTGGCCTTTTCTATGCCTGTGTCCGCTCGGTTAGGCTCGCCATTGACTTTGTACATGTGTGACCTCTCTCGCGTTTTCTGTCGATTACGTGCAAAGTCAATTACTGAGCGGATACCAGGATACATAGCATCTACGCAAGCCTCCCTCAAAATCATTAGTTTTCCCGTTTCCGGGATTATTTGTTATAAACGATACTTACTAGTGTCGTGCTAAGATCCTGAGCTACCACGCCGTGATTCCATTCTGCCTCTAAAATCAATAGGTGATATTTCCGACACAAATCACAAGATGGTCTAAAAAAGTGACGCAAATTTCTAAAAACAAGATATCCGCGAGCTACATTCATCTTGGTGCAAAGAACTGTCTTTTTTCCCCTTTAAATTTAACGTAATGACTTGGACTTTTGGGATTGCATTCCGAAAATAGGAAACATCGCGCATACGCTTGCACAGCGCGCGTACTGCGCGCAGTAAGGAAGTAGGTCACTTTTCAGGGGTGAATGTTGTGCATAATCTGCCTCGGGATGGGAGAAAAGGGCGCGCGGATGCCAAAACTTGTATGGTACCTAATAGCTACTAGCTGTGTGCTGCATACAATTTCATATGAAGGCCCGTGTTCAGATATTCCGAAGCACCGCTCTAGATCGATCCAACACACATAGAGTTTACCTCGGGAGATTACGGTGGAGTGCGAGTTGAATTTTGCTGACTACCCATTTTAACACACGCATATTTGCCTTTAACATTAGCCTTAAACAACTTTCGATATTTCTTTAGCATTAGCTCATTCATAGAACCTCAATAATTCAGTAAATCTATTGTTCTAATCATTGTGAGTTTTATAGAGATTTAACCTAACAATTCAACTGAATAAAAAACAAACGCTGTTAGTATTTCAGAATATCACTATCTGGAGCTCTCCAGTATCAATTGTATGGTCAAAACAAATCAGATACAGTATTGTTATTTCAACACTTTTCAAAGATGTTAAAGGGATAGTTGAGTTTCAGTATAGAGGCCGCTACATGAGATAATGAAAAACTGAGTGTAAAATTCGAAATTTGAATGACAGAATAAACTTTATTTGATCAAAATCGGTTCAGAAATGCCTAAAATATCCATAAATATAAACATTTGTAATTATTCTATAATTTTGAATCAGCCGTTACAAAAATTTAAAAAATGCTTCCTCTTTTCAGAAACTAAGAAAAATCACTAATCACTATTTCAACAAAACATCATATGCACAATATTTTATTAAAATGGTTGAAACCGATGAGTGTTTAGAGAGTGCCCTTTTTGAGTTTGAACGGCTCTTTTTTATGACAACAGGCTTTTTACCTAGTCATTTGTAATTTTCTATTCCTGTCGAGCATGGTGGAGTTATAACTATTAGTTTGAAATGTAATGGCAGGTGCAGATTTTGGTTACTAAAATTCAGTTTTACCAAATTTGTACTCTCTTTACCAGAACTCAACGATCTCTTTAAAGCCAAATTACAGCATTGACAAAGTTAACGAAAACATGTTTATTAGCCAACTAATTCATTAATATTGTTGATATATTTTAACCGAGGACTTGTGTGATAATATCTGAACCTTGGTATCGTTAAATGAATTAAGATTAAAATTAAAACTTCCACGCAAACTGCGGATATTTGGCCTAAATTTACCGCCCGGTCGCCCCTCTCCGCCGGGCTGGGTATTCGTACACTACACGGTCGACACGCCCGCATGTCGTGCATGTGAGAGATTATCTCCTGCATGCAGGGTACATGCGGTTGAATTGAATTAATTATGGTAATATTATTCAGATTAGTTTTATTTTATTAGATAGTCCTTTATGTTCAAATCATTTCATTAACAGATAACAGATATATTCCTCCACGTTGTAGGTGATGAAGCGTATTGTCGGTGTTTGTGTGCCTTCCCAACACTGTTATTTAGCAAGAAGTGGTAAAGAAGTAGGCCTTTACAATAAATTATATTTCACAACTTACATTCTGAAAATAGTTCACAAAATCCTCTGCCGATTTTTCCCGCAGACACGTGACTACTGCGACGTCATCGCTGCAGTTCATGACCTTTCCGAAGCGGGACGCCATGTCCACACCGGCCTCGGCAGTCCTCACCACGTATTCGGATGTGGCTGTTCCACTCTGTATCATTCAAACATACATCAATTAAAACAAAAACCTTATTATATGCTTGGATTCGATAGAAGAGCTCAGTTCCAAAAGGTGCTAAATCCACTTTTCATAAAAATTGAGTTAACGGTATATCTACATTTATAACCTACGTAGCTATCTAGGAATCCACATTTTACGACAAATTACTCACTCAAAATCAAAATATAGAAAATTCAATTTTCATATTCCCATAGCACGTGTACAAAGTTGGGCAAAGAAACCTGTTTTCCTCGAAAGTTGAAAAAGTAGATATAGCGCCTTTTGGAAGAAAGCTCTTTGGCCATATTTTCATTAAAATCAAACTACGTAACTTGCCACAAGTGGTGAATTTTCAGTTCATTTTGCCTCCATTACGGAATCAAATGTATACTACAGTACATGCATAAACAATGAAGGGGTTTAGTAACACAAACAATTCGTTTGATTTCAAAGGCAGCGCATGGATCTTACGCAAAGTAATATTAAATTAATGTTCCTTTAAACGCACAGTTGCGTTTGACATTTTTACGCGCGTTTAAAATGCAAACCCTCTGGTTTACTGAATACTAAATCTTATGACAGTATTTTGGAATGAGGGTGTGGCACCTGCATAATTGCTCCGTGGAAGAGGCCGGCGCTCAACGGGGAGAGAACGTGCAAATGGGCGCTCATTGATCCCGCGCTCTCGCCGAAGATCGTCACCCGACTAGGATCACCACCAAACGCTGTATAATGATATGATAGAGGGATGTATAGTATATGGCGTAATGATACTATAAACAATATCATAATTTACATTCTTTGAGCTATATCATACAAAATATGGACAGTTATATTAATACCAGCGGTATAAGAAGCATATTGGGCATAGATCCCGTAGCAATTATTTTTCAAGGGGAGGTGCGTAATTTACAAAAACGGGACCGAGACCGAACGTGCCCGAGACCAAGACCACTGGTTGAGTCAAGACCGATAAAAAGTGGACCCGATGCCAGTTAAAAATGGACTCAAGACCGACAAAAAAGTGGACCTTTCTTCTTTTTTTTTTTTTTTTTTTTTTTTTTTTTTTTGGGGGGGGGGGGGGGGGGTTGGGGAGGGTGCGTACGCTCCCAACTCAACCCCCCCCCCCCCCCCTGGCTACGGGCCTGCCTGAGTAGGATCACCGCCAAACGCTGTAGATAGAATATAATATGGACCGTAATGTAAATATATTAACGTGCCAGGGATTTTAATGCTCTATGGCATTTGTGTGTATTGTAACTCGCTTGACACTCAAGGAGTTATAAGTTGTAATGGTACGAAGATATTATATGTTCTTTTCGAGCTATGATACGAGATAAGGACATATTGATATCCCTTTTTAAGACGAGGTAAGAAAGCTTTCTGGTGAGGGAAAATGGTAGCTGACGGCCATTGATCCCGCATTTTCGCCCAAGATAGGCACCCTACTAGGATCAACCGCCATAGATTGAAATAACATATCGAAACAATAATTACGAATATGTAACAGTGAGCAGATGGAATTCATGTCATGTACCCTTTTCGAGCTAAAATACAAAATATCGAGAGTTATATATATTCTTACGCTTGTATAAAAGAAGAGCTTGTTTGCAAAAGGGGTTAGATCCACTTTAGACCATTCCGAGAAAATCAAGTTTTTTCATTTCTCCCATATTGCAATATGTTTATGCAAAACAAATTTGTCCTGATATACTACCCTACCATGTGAATGTAAAACTGAGTATGAACAAAATCAGCCTGTCTTCATATTTTTTTTAATAATTTTTCCAAAAATTGAACTTTGTGGATCTAGCCCCTTTTGCAAACAAAAATTTCACATAAGGGATTTAAGGGAGGTGGGGCAGCCCTAGTCACCCACTAACTGAAGTTTTTTCTTTTCATTCTGATTAAATTTCACCCATCAAAAGCAAAAAATAATGACAACTCACATGTCACCGACATTGCTCAACTGTACAATATGTTGTTTGCAAAAGGGGTTAGATCCACTTTGTTTGCAAAAGGGGCTAGATCCACAAAGTTCAATTTTTGGGAACATTATTTTTAAAATATGAAGACAGGCTGACTTTTTCATACTCAGTTTTACATTCACATGGTAGGGTAGTACATCAGGACAAATTTGTTTTGCATAAACATATTGCAATATGGGAGAAATAAAAAAAAAATTGATTTTCTCGGAATGGTCTAAAGTGGATCTAACCCCTTTTGCAAACAAACTGAAATGGATCTAACCCCTTTGGAAAAAAATGATTTTTCTTAGCCATTTGTTTACACTTTTTGATGGGCATTTCAACTTTTCTTTGGTATCATCTTATAGAGCTACTAAAAATCAATACATTAACACAACAAAATCAAATTTGATGAAAATGGATCTAGTAACCCCTTTTGCAAATGAGCTCTAGGGGTAACCATTTGGTAGCTGACAAAATGATACAATGATTTCACAGGAGATCGTCATCCAACTCCGGCGAACAACATCAAACGTGACAGTAAACAATGTGAAGCATGCAGGAAAATAATAAAACGGTTATAATTATAGACAATTATGCATTTTGTTCATTCAATATATTTTGATTAGACTAATTAGAAGAAATAGTGTGCTATTTGTATTATGAAGAATAATATGTCAGGTTTATTATAGCTTCTGACCACACGAGCAATGAAAACTAACGGGTTTCAGGGACGAACACCGAACTAGGGTTTTCTATATATAGCTCAGTCGGTAAGAGCGCCAGTTCGAATCCCGTTGGAATCCCATTTTCTTTGCTCGTTTTCAATCATATTATATCTTTATGGTCAGTTTCTCTATATGTTTGAATTGAAGAATAATTACATCAACTGTGTTTACAATGTCACATTAAAAAAACTATTCAAGAAAACGAATTTGTACTCGTGTTAATTTATTTAGATGTGATGTCAGTTGTGAAGGTCGTACTTCAATTCGATGTTGATAATTACCTGCGATGTTTTCCTGGACCCATTTCATACCCTGCACTTGATCGAGCATCCCCAGATTAAACGGCATCTCCTCGTCACCTACACAGCATGTCAATACACGTTCATGAAGAAACGGAAATGAACGATATGAAATGGCCACGCAATCAGAGATGAATATAAATATAAAAACGGAATGCAATGATCATTCGTATTACATGTATCTACGGTTTATCTATTTATGAACAAATTGATATCCCTGTTAATAATAATAATATTCTCGATTCATATAGCGCCTATCACGATTGATAATCATCACCAAGCGATTTATAATTATATACTATTACCCTGGTCATCGGATACATTCAGCAATCAATCCAGCACACAAATTGTACTTTTCCACTCCCTGGGGAGCAATCCAGCCAGGCAACCCTGTCGGCACACACAAAGCTAATGAAGAACATTCCATCGTTCCAGGTACACAGTTGTATTGATATTTATACCTGGATTGGAGAGCAGCAAATGTGGATAAATTTTGTTGCTGAAGGAAAAACGCGATGGGCATATACTCTAGGTTCGAACTCGGGACCTCATGATTGGCATTGGACGGCACGCGTCCACGTTATGCACCAAATTGTCTTTAAACAACTTCAGTAATAATTTCTTAGATATTCTTTTCTCATAGTATAGGTATGATGACACAATAACTTGCGTTCAAATTCAAAATTTAGTTTTAGACTTCTATCAATCATGAAAGCATGTCTTTTTACGTCTGAAATTATATTAGCCTTTAACTACGGAAACCGAGGGTAAAGTTTCTTTACTATGATACTAGGTAAAGGCTGAATGAGAAATGACAGAACAAACCTGTTCCCAAGAAACCGAACACGTTGAGCCTGTAGTTGATCGCCACTACGATGACGTCATTCATAGCAACCAGCGGCGTGGGGAGGCTGTTTGGTATCGAGGCAGCTCCCATAGTGAACCCACCACCGTGAATCCAGATCATCACAGCCGCATTGGATGGCTTGTTATGAATAAAGACAAACAACACACTTATAAATCAAATACACAAATAATTGAGGTTTCACTTGTATTGTTAGAATGTTCATATTGCAATAAAACTTTCGATAGATATTAAAGTGATCTAGTTATACATTGTCAAAATCTTCTAAACTTTCTTGGAACTCTAGCGGTTCTCAAATACCTCATTGTATTTATATTACCAATCGTAGCATGGAACAGCTGCAGCTTTTGGTCGTCAACATTTCTCTTCTGTTATTAAGATATGTATTATTAAAGTGTTAAGATTTATGATTATCTAGTGGATGATTATAACTGTGTACAAAGTCAGCGCAATGAGTTGGCGAATATTACTTTGCATTTTCGCTCATTACTCGGTCATATGACATTCATTTACCATGTGCATTTTCACTTATCACTCAGTGGACATATCAGATCATATAAATGCACATTCTATCAACCATTTTCTAGTTGTTTGCACATGTCTACAATGTTACTAGATCTCTTTAATATGAATCAGTGTATTTCAAAAATAATAATAAATAAAGAAAAATACTTTATTTATATTTATATTTTTCATTTGCAACGAAATCAAAAGAAAGCGAACGGAGAAAATCGATATCGTAAATAAAAGTTCAATTTAGCTCGCAGGTAATATAAAGAAATAAGGGTAACGGGTGGTGAGTGAAGTGCAGATTGGAGGGAATATTATTTGGATGCATGGCTTATTATTTAATATCCATTTCAATAAACAACTGTTGATATCTCAATTTAATACTCAGAAAATGCACATGGTCAGAGTGTTGAATCAGTTTATTGCAAGATTAGTTAATATGTCTTTATATTTGCTTTAAAACAATTAAGTGTTGTACATGTATACGAATAGAGACAAAGAATGACCCACATCTAGTCGATTGTTATGCCACGGTTATGTAGCGGTTATAATCATTATTGTTTGAAATAATTCTACATTGATCATCATAATTTATCATCAAAGATGGGGTCCAAAAACAACAAACTTATTTTGCTCACATTCAGAGGGAATCGAGTACAGTACCTGTTTAGACCATTTTTAAACTCTCCGACCCTTCGATCTTAAAATTGTAATTTCCATACGTGGTAATATCAGGTTCCCATCTGTAACGTGTTAAAATATACTCATTTCCAGGAGTCAGTGCTCAGGGTGTCAGAAATCGTGGTGACTGCCACTGCAGTCTTGTTTATTTAACTCTGCAATGTCCGGGTAAAGTACACGTATGAGATGGTATGTTTTACTTTAAGATTATATTACGCAATGACTTTGCACATATTCTTACGTTTCCCCTAAATTGGGCAATGCACAGTGGCGTAGCGTGGTCGGACTGATTGGGGGGGCACGCAAAATTATTGGGGGGCACACCTTATGTATTTCTTTGTTTAAAAAAAAAATGGCCCCTTATGTTTTATATTGTTTTTTCAAAATTATTGGGGGGCACAGACCCCCCCCCCCCGTGCCCCCCCCCCCCTCCCCCCCCCCCCCCCCCGTAGCTACGACACTGGCAATGCATGTTATTACGCACCAACATACAGACAGGAATGAGTGGGACTACTGTACAGCTCTCACCACCCCAAAGTCCTCTTCCCTAAATATATTTCAAATTAGATCATTATATGGGCTAAAACCATAATGATAAGCCTTTTCATAAAGAATGACAAATTTGCATGTTCATGTGTTTTGATGATACGTATATTAGTCTCTTCCTTGGGAGGTGGTTTTCCCAGGCATGCCACCCGCCCCCAGCTAACACTGGCTCGGTCCATTTCCCCCCTGCTCAATTTACCTCTGACATGAGTTATTCAGTCAATTAATTTCATACTGATCTAATGTGAATGTCATTTTCTGACCATCTAAACATCACTTCATTTTTGAAATAATGGTAATTATACGCATTTTTCTGCATCATTTTTAGTATAAATTACTATATTGATAGATTAATATATCAAAAGCGGAACAGGATGTTAAAATATTACTTGTTGAGACATTGAGATAGAAAATAACGTATAACATGTATAACATTATCATTTTGAGACATAGACGGTATACCTAAAACAATTGAAATGTATTTCAGCTGATTTGAAACAATATTCCGGGGTTGAACATTATTCAATTATTCATTATTCAATTATTCAATTTTGTGTAAAATTTCACTTCTTGAGTATTATTTTTAACTTTTAACTTGTCAGATTGCGGAAATAAATGAAATTTGCAAATCATGTAGCATTATTAGACTGAATGCCACATAATCACACCATCTACACCAGCACATATCTACACTCTGGATTTTTTTTGCAAATAATATTGTCAATATTATGGATATGGGCGGAAATGTCTTGTGTATTTATCCCTCCACTAACCCCTAAATTCCTAAATCTAAACACAAGGAACTGAGATAAAGGCGGGGGCGGGGAGAAAAGATGACAATATGAATATCCCTTCAATATTGATGAGTTTGTTATTATTATGTACCTTATTGCATCGTACACCACAAATTGCATAACACGTCTAAACGAAGACCCCATTGCGTTCATTTACGACAGTGATGCAGTCATCTTCGTACAGTGCAATGATAATGTCAACAAAATGCTCCAGGACATATTTACTGAATACATCACACTTAATACTGTACACGAGTACACTTGATATTCTGTTCAACATTTGAGGGGATGGAACATTATACAGATGTTAACTGGTGGTGGAAAGAATATCACGGAATGTTCTTCTCCGAGTGATTTGAAATGATATTGAGGAAAGATAATAAGTCCCGAGACGTAGTCGATGTACTTATTTTCTTCACGAAATAGCATTTCAAATCCCGAGGGAACATTCCATAATTTTCAACAAAGTTAAATTATAATCATGACAAAAGTAACACATCTTTTTACGTTTTGCCACGCTGAGCTCGATAAGAAAAAGTGGCTTTTCGAAGTGATAATACGTTGACAAGTCATTGTGACGTCATAATAGAATCCCTCTCTCTCTCTCTCTCTCATTGTGACGTCATAATACAATCTCTCTTGCATGAGAAATAGCTCTTGCAGCATGTGATAACACAAGTCCTGTAATCTATAGCATCACTTTCATTGTTTGCCGTAGGTCTTAACGAAAATTCTCCTCTATCGATATATCGCGGCTCTTCCGTGTGATATAATTAAAAATATGTTAACATCACATGACTGAGGATAGCCAATCAATGACTTGTTTTTGACCAAGTTAGATTTCGTAAATACTTATAATTATAAACACAAACTAATATTCTAAATATCGCAAGTCAATATATGGCATGTAATATTTATTTTTGTTTAATATTTTGTTTAAGAGTTAAAGATACGCTTTCTATGGGTACGTGACCCCCCCCCCCCCCCCCCCCCCACCGCCACGGCGCTACGCCACTGGGGTTTGGTTAATAGGTATGATTCTGTACCTTTGGTTCTGGGACATACACGTCCAGGTACAGACAGTCTTCCATGATCTCGAGTCCGACTTCGAACAGCGGATTGGTGGTCTGTGAACACGCCACGGGCATTCTGGTAGCATCGAACTCGCCCTCGACCACCTGACACACATGGTGAGGAATTGAGATGAAAACGCAGTGGTCGATATGGGACAGGGTTGTGTAGTACACTTATTATTATTTGTATTATTATCATCATTGATATTGTTATTATTGTTAGTAGTAGTAGTAATAGTATTAGTAGTAGCAGTAGTAGTAGTAGTAGTAGTAGTAGTAGTAGTAGTAGTAGTAGTAGTAGTAGTAGTAGTAGTAGTAGTAGTAGTAGTAGTAGTATCATTATCATTATTATTAGTAGTAGTAGTAGTAGTAGTAGTAGTAGTAGTAGTAGTAGTAGTAGTAGTAGTAGTAGTAGTAGTAGTAGTAGTAGTACTATTATTATCATTATTATTATTTATATTATTAATATTTGTATTATTTTTATTAATATTATTATATTATTATCAAAATTATAGGTTTTCCCGCTCAATTTCATACCTTCATGACCGAAGAGGCGTCAGCGTAAACAACGTGCCAATTTGAAAGACCATCGATGAAAAGGTATGCTCTTTGTGTCAAATCGAATGACAAATTCGTTTGCTCCGAAAGTGATTTTGAGCGACTATAAACGAATTCGAATGCTGATTTGTTACGGCGATCGCAAACTGCGCGAATACGTTTGCTCCTATTATCAATTTGAATGACACAATTGCAAAATCGAGCGGGAAAACCTATATTTTCGATCATCATCATCATCATCATCATCAACATAAACATCGTCATCGTCATCGTCATTATCATCATAGTCAACATTATCATCATCATAATCTTCATCATCGTAAACATCGTCATCGTGATCATCATCATCAGCATCATCTTCATCATTTTCCTCGTCATGTTGTGTAGTTCTAATTTTTGACCTTGGGCACTGGACGTCTGAACCGGAGGTCGCCCACGGGCGTCTCGGCGTATGGGATGCGAGTGTAGGCCCCTACGCTGGCCTGGAAGTCCGGTAGTAGGTAGGGGTTGATGTCGATGCGCTTTCCTCGGAAAGAGCCCGTCGACGTCTCGATCACGGGAACGCCGACGTCATCGACCTCAACGTCGGCAGCCGATGACATGGAAAGGGCTGCGACCAGGCAGATCGAGATTAAGAGCTGCTGACCCATTCTGGCAGATTGGTGTACACTGACTGACGATCTGACTTTGCTATGGAGATATGAGCGATTCACACAACACAGTCTTCGAGCGTGAATCTGATTGCGTAACAAAAATCGAGCTTTGTCATCGCACACAACGAATGTAGTGTGTACCGTAGGCATCAAACATACGAAATGGTGTTTGTATAAGATATACAAGGTTTGAATCAGACAGGGGTCTGAAGGGCAACAGATCAGACAATGGGGTGTAGCGCGTTTCAGTATGACAGTGGCGTAGCGTGGTCGGACTGATTGGGGGGGCACGAAAATTATTGGGGGGCACACCTTATGTATTTCTTTGTTTTTTCAAAAAATGTCCCCTTATGTTTTCTATTGTTTTTTTTATTATTGGGGGGGGCACGTGCCCCCCCCCCCGTGCCCCCCATAGCTACGCCACGAATCATCGTCCACGCTTAGAATTGATGCTCAATCACATTAGGAGCTACATTATGATGGAGCGTATATAATATTTGAAGAATTTTGTTGCAAAACACACACAAGACCTAGGTTTGAAAATGTTATAGCTTAATTTCAGGCCATTATTGTATAAATAGTATAAAGTAATGCGCTCCAAGTACTATGCTTATTATATATCAAGACATTATTATTTTATCACAAGTATGATAATGATGAACAGGGATATTGTAACAATATCCCTGTTCATCATTATGCTTACTTCAGCATTCTCAATCACGAATATCTTTAATTTAAGCTAAATTAAGATATTTCCTTTCGGAAAATTAAATTTCTTAATTTCATTTTTGGCACAAGGTACCACAGAGTGGTAAAAGCCTCCCCCCCCCCCCCCCCCCCCATCCCCCTTTCCACGCCCTGCATGCTCTTGTGACACTGACTACATATACACATACATGATTACACTATATATAGCTACATGTAATATAGATTCCTTTATAATTTCAGGCATGCAGGTATTATGATTAGTGCCTGGATACACTTCCACGTTGGCACACATTACACATTGTAGTTTCTATCGAGGGTTGATAAGCGTAATGCAAATACAAACTGATAATATATATATATATATAGACGATGAGATAATGAGTTACATTATAATCGACGATGAGATTAACGATGAGATCTTAAAACTGAATGAGGTACTTAAATCATGTATATCAAGTCTACCTTGTGATCATAATCTAGTTAAAGAACATGCTGCGATTAGTTGGTAGTGCAAACGATAATTATATAACATTGCACGTATTATTTGTACTTGTGTCCATTTAGCACCAGGGCTTATAACCTTGAGACCTAAACTGATTTAGGAAAAACAATTTCCGGATTGTTCAGATGTGTACATTGATAATCTGATTATATTCAAACCAAAAGGGGTTGTTACGTAGAGCAAAATGATGGAGTGAGACCTATATAATCATTAATGCGGGCCATGGGCCAATCCCGCGAGAACGAAATGTAATTGTATCGCGGGTCTCTATTGCTTTATATATTATTTTGTTTTATTTTCATAACGATGGAAATTGTATTGAAACCAAAATGAGGATTCATGTAGATCCGTGCTACAGTGTCTATTTCTTTTGTTGCACGTTTAATACTTACAATCTTGTATTTCGCTAAAGACTTGTGTAAACATATCACCGGGTTTTTTTTTCTTCGTATGTATTTACATACGAGGACAAAAACAGTGAGATGTTTGATATTAGTTTAGGCAAATTACACAGGGTTGCATATTATCGCTGTATTACTACATCATGACTATATAAGGTAAAGGTCAATAATTACCTGTTATCGTTCTGACCACATTTGCCTATATAAGGCCACCGTAACAAATTATCAGAGAAAGGGGTAGTTCAGTTTTGGTATAGAGGGCGCTGCACGAAATAATTGTTTGTAAGATGAAAAACTAAGTGTCCAATTTGAAAGAGCATACAATTTTAATGACAGAATAAACTTTATTTGATCAAAATCGGTTCAGAAACAGCTGAAATATAAACTAATATATCTGATCAGAATAAATTTGGGGGCCAGATTTATTCAATGATTTTTGTTTTTATTTAGAAAATGCTTACACTTTTCAAAAATTTTCAAAAGAGGTTTTGAAGTAGTTGTGGATGATCTCTCTATTTAATCATTATTTCAACAAAACATGACATGCATAACTTTGTATGAAAATGGTTGAAACCAATGCATTTTTAAGAGAGCGCCCTCTTGTGTTTGAATGGCTCTTTTTAAAAATTAATAACATGCTGTTTACATAGTCATTTGTAATTTTGTATACCTTTCGAGCATGGTGGAGTTATAACTATTAGTTTGTTATGTTATTGTGCAGGTGTTGGTTACTAAAGTACAGCCTTACCAAAACTGTACTACCCCTTTCGCAGCCGATCGCAGCTTGGAGTCATGCGTCTAAAACTACCCTGGTCTTATTAATTTCTTTATTGAGTTTTTCTTTTGTGAATTCCGTCCGTTTGATATTAGTTTAGGCAAATACACATGGTTGTTTTTTGTATCACTGTTATGCCAGAAAAGGTTATACAGTCCTTATAAAATATCGATGCTCTGTAAAGCATGTCTCATATATGGCTTCGGTATGTCAGAGAGTTACACATCTTGAGTACAATAATTGTATGTAAATTTCGTAGTTGAATTATGCAATGTTGACATGTATTCAAAATTCAATGCTTCTTTGGCAAGGGCAAAACATAAGTTGGATAGGCGATTTGAACTTACTATTTATTACTGTTATGTATCCATAACATTGTATTGTGATTCGTTGTTTTGTGTTTACATGTAGTGCCCTGCATATCATTTTGCAAAGGTATGACCTTAATTTGCCTTATCTATTGTATTCTTTTGGTTTTCTTTGTTGACATTTGCATATTGAAAACATAGTGTTTATAGAATAATCACATGTTACGCTTCCGTACAAAATCTTGCGCATTTTCAAAATAATGACATTTGGGAAAGTCGGCCATACCGTTAGGAAGTCACGTGACATTTCGGCTTTGCACGTCAGACAGAATATTGTCAATTTTCACCTGTTCACATGCGGTTACCATTTGAAACGAGCCAACATACCTAAATATACCAGCTCTTTATTTTTTTTAATACAGATAATATTGGCAAATTGCGAATTGAGCCACATTGATATCGCATGCATTGAAATCAAAACAATAAGTCAAAGAAATTATCAGAAAGTGACAATGCAAGTAGCTCTCAAATACCCGTTTAACAGTTGGTGATCTGTTATCCTATATCTGCAATGTTACAAAATATCTCTAACCACAAATGATAATGAAATGTCTGTCACGTGACACGGACTGTGGCGATTCTCACTTTCTGTTGGGGTTATGGGTATTGAACGAACTAATTATTATTTGCTTATTGCCATCGCTGCTCAAGGTTACTAGATCCCTTTAACTAATCTTCATCTTGCATTTTGATCATGATGATTTGCACTCTAAATGCATTTGAAATTAAGGTAGTCTCACTCATTATGTACAAATCAGTATATGGTGTGAAAATTATTCGTGCGATCTGAATATTAAAAATGATAATTATAAACGAGTTGAATGAAATCAATCTCCTTTACTATATAAATTCGTTAATACTATACAAAATGAAAGTGGCTAAGTGCCTCTCCGCGAACACGTGCGTGTAATAGGCTCTGAAGATATGCGATGACCGTATTAAAACAATGCACAATATCATTGCCGCTTACAGTGCGTACAACATTATGGGTAATTGATTCATCCAACAGTTGTCACGTGATAGGGAGGCCACATGTATATGAAATATATATTTAATGATGCCAAATAACAAGAAATAGACTCAGTTATTGACGTATTATATTTGCATTTATTGTCAAGATAAATTGATATAGAGTTGAACACAGTTGAACTACAATATATTAAAAGTTGAAGTCATGTGGCTGGAAAAAAAAAATTTTGTAAAAGAGTAGAAATATGATATGGATAAAAATCGAAATGGATAGACATGATTAAACTGATAGTGATCTGTAAACATGATTAAAGTACACAAGAGGTAGCCTTCGCATTAGTATCCGAATTAAGTAATCAAACCGTTCAATGTTATAACTGTGCATGTGATTGCAGTTGAGTTCCGTGACATCCAAATGAATGCTTAGATTGATCACATGGCGGAGAGCATATCCATGTGTTTTCGGCTGAATTGCAGCGCTGGATGACTGGTTATTGGACACGATCAAGTTCAAGTGTATATTGTTGTAGTACGAGATGTTGGCCACGGACGATTACTAGCGATCAGTGGCCGATCACTGGACCGTTCGCTATTCCTCTGGACATGAGGCGGGATCCTCGCAGCTTTTATCGCTGTCCGAGTTGACCTTCTCCTCCAGCAAAGACTTCAGACGAGACATCTCAGCTGAAAACAATATAAATGATAAGGTATCTTAACAATGTATGCTACAATTTGATTGCAAGTCCATACCAAAATAATCATAACAGATTATAATGTAATATTCGTTTCATAAATAAAGTTTAACTTTTAGAAATTCCGTTCATACGATGTATTGTCATTTAATTTGTACCATTGACACATACAAACATGTAAGGTAATTGAGAATTTAAATGGAACGAATAAGAATACAATTTATTGACAAAATTAAACAATTAAATTACAATATTCCACACATAGTACAGCAGACAAGACTGCCTACCAGCTGAACGTGTTCTCTATTCGTAGGTGTAGATGAATTAGACGATGATAAACATGATAAAGCTAGGCTGTAATCTAGTATATACCGATAGTTTGGGGGATTCATGAAATTAAACTAGGAAATATGTTATCACCTGCGTTTTCTTTTAGCTTAGGTAGAAGATCTTCTACGAACAAACATCGCTTGGGGTGTGGGTGACCACTGCGGTTGTCCATAGTGAGGGACAGGTCCTTGTAGTCTTTGGTCTCCCTGGAGAAGCGTGGCCAAGCCGGGTACGCATGGTCACCGGCAGAGTCCTTGCACGAACGATTGGGATCTCTGGTGGTTAGATAGGTAGATAGATATGGATATATGGATAGATAGAGGAAGATATGAAAATGGTGACCACTTAAAGGGAGGTGTCCATTATAAGCTGGTTGTCACAAACATGTTCTTGTATGAGGAAACACAAGACGCGATTAGTATAGTCAGCTAGGTAGCTGCTACAAGGCTACAGAGAGGTAGTTACAGATACAGCTTGGATTGCATATTTAAATAAGTACCATAACATATAAGACTCATGTCATGGACATGTACCGAAATGCACAATGATCTAGGTGACGATGTTATTGGATATTGTCATGCGATTTTAATTCGCATAATGTTATTACTAACAAAATCGAACTTAACATGTTAATCAGGCGTGTGAATACTCATGACACTAACCCAGTTTTTGCGAAATTGGACCAGTACTTCATGACTTGCTTCGACATCTCGACCTCCTGCTCATTGAAGAGGCCGATCATGCTGCTCTCTCCCTCCGGGTCGGCGGTATCGCGCATGAAGGGACTGCCAAAGACGTACGGGATATCCTCTCCGTGGGTCGCTCCCGCCCATGTCAAGTCTTTACCTAAACACGAACACAGAATTAATAGCATAACTTGAACTACTAGTCACCCTTCTTACTCTCCCCCTCCCTCTGCACCCGCCCCCCCCCCCCTTTCTCTCAGCATATATGCCAGTTATGCCAATTATATTCTTACGATTTTAGACAAGATCATGTTATACTCTGGCAGAATTAACTAGTTCGTGGCAACTAAATGAGGGCTGATTTTTATTATAATCAAGTGTGTAACAGAAAGGGTGATATTCGGGCCAAAGTTTCTTAGCATTATTTAACAAACATTAGACGGAACATAAAACATTGCACGAACAAGAATTACTCGACACCCTTTTCATTTCCCCTTCTCTCATATCCATTATTGCTGTTTTTCTACCAAGGTGTAGGCCTATCGATACGGAACCGGAAGTATGGTAACTTAGTTCCTTATTTTGCACTGTGTGCGCCTGGTGATTGACTGGAATATTCCCTAGGGAGTGAGGAATGTACACTTCATGAGCATGATTAATTGCAATTTGTATCCGTTTCCCGGGGAAATGATAATGTTAAGCGCCATGATACTCACATAAAGAGCACTATATCAAATAACCATTTTCATTGTACAGAACTTCATATAATTCACTACTATGAACTATAACATGTCTCACTTAAAACTATGTGGAGTAACTTTTAAAATGCCATGGACACTGAAAAGATGAATTAGATGCGAGACGACCTTTACCCTTATCAGAAATAACCGACTATAATACCTCAGTCACATTTGCTCTACGGCTAGGATACGGCGGTCGTACGCCCCCGAAATCGAGAGATACATGCGGCGGCCGTAACGGATCTGCGGTGACCTCAGGGTCACCCTTGTACGGCGTATCCCAATCTTTTACAGACCGCAGGGGTCGCCGTGGGATTATAGCGCGGAGTTATAACTATTTTGAATTTCTAAGTTCGATGTAGCAATTTTAGACAAGCCGTATATTACTCCAGGTGTTTAGCGGTACGTGTAGCCAGGTGTGTAGTCTGCATTTGCCGCACGGTCGCCGCACGGTCGCCGCACGGTCGCCGCATGGTCCAGGCGGGCGCCTTGTGTCTGCCTTGATATTTGTCAAAAACCTACGGCCGCCGCAGGGATGCCCTATGGGGACCATGTGTCATCACTCCAAAGGCCGTACGGCAGCCGCAAGTTTTCTGTCTCCACAAATTCAAAATACGCCGTGCGGCTACCCTAACATATATGACTGCATGTATGTGACCGTGGGAATGCTGCGGCGGCCCTATAATTGTTATCGGCCGTAGATATTAAGACCCCACGGCCGCCGCGTCAAATGTGACTGAGGCATAAGTGGCGTTTGGAACGGTCATTGTGAAACAACTAAACTACTCTTACCCCAAATGGACGATGATGGCACGTGGGTCATAAGCCAGGTGTACACGGGTCGACCAGCCGCGGCCAAGTCCCCGGACATAGTGAACGTAGAGCATAAGAAGAAACTGTCGCCATTATAGTCAGTTGCCATGTTGGCATAGTCGGGCTCTTCTTTGTTCAACTGAAAGTAAGAGCATTGAAAGGATTATCATAAACATGATACAGATCCGTATTGGGTTTGCTTTTCATAAAGAACAAAGAGAAATTAAACAGAATGGCCCGAATTCTCATCAGTCATGTCAGCGGCTCAACTTTAGTCCGGCCTAAAACTATTAGTAACCAGTTAAACCACTTTGTACCTGTGGATCAAATGATTGTTGCTATTCATCACCTGAGATATTAAAATGATTTCCTTTCATTATCCTTGAGTTCTGCTTATATAAGGCATCAGGGTAATCATGGGCCCCTTGAATCCAAGTCATAGTTAGTCGGCCATCAACAACATTGCGTACTGGATCATCCAAGACATTGCTTTACTGGAGACCGGTTGTACCGAACACAAAAAGTAACTTACCCCCTAAGCAATTGCCCATAATTTCATAACCGATAATTGTTTTAAGATGTCATCTTACCACAATATTGGCACAGTTGTTATGTTCGATACGTGCGAAAAGCAGAGATAGTCATCACTTTATAGCTGAATGAGCACAGATTAAAGACAAAATGGCCCAATTAAAAAGTCACAAGGTATTGCGTGTGCCTTTACATTGTTGTTAATCAGCACATGTGGCGGAACGCATTGATCATGGTTTATAAAACAATGCTGTTTAATATTCCATTCATTTTGATTTTGTAATGGCACATGTGGTAAAATGCATTAATTGCAATTGTAAAACATTGCATTTTTTATTTTCCAATTCTCAATAATTTGTAATGATGATAATACTTTTGCGAATTTTGAAATATTACTATTATTGTTACACATTGTTTTCCTAACTACCATAGGGATATCTTGGCAAGACGAAATCTTGAAACGATTCTTGGTTATGAAATTATGGGCAATTGCTCAGGGGGTAAGTTACTTTTTGTGTTCGGTTTATTACCGGAATGGCTAGCAGCCCTTTGTCCTAATTCCTAAGCAGAACTAGAGGGATTGACTGGGTAATGGAAGGAAACAATAATACTATATTGTCTTGTGGTGAATAGCAACAAGCAGTGGGCCTAAACGTGCAAAGTTGTTTAACTATACTGCTAGTCTAGGGCCCCGTTGCAGAAAGAGATACAATCGATTGTAAGTTACAATTGATCGTAATTTACGCGTTTCAACCAATCACATTTGCGCATCTAGAACACGTGATCTGACTTACAATTAATTGCAACTTACAATCGATTGTATCTCTTTCTGCAACGGGGCCTAGGTCTTTTTAGGCCGGAATAAAGTTGAGCCACTGATGAGAAATCGGGCCAAACTCGTTAGCCAGTTGGGCAACAAGTTATATCATCTGACTTAGTAAAATACGCGTCATTGATTGGCTAAACACGGTCACATGACTGGGGTGTCAAATTGTTATGGCACCATGGCCAGAGAGTTATGACGGCACCCACCCGCGATTCAATCAACATTACACAAAATGTATGGTACGTAGGCCTAGTATACGGTACCGTATCGTACCGCTATATACCGTACCGTACGATAATCAGATCAGTTCTCGCAGCCTCGCAGGCACCAAAATCAAACGTAAATCAGCGATTTCCAGTACAATTTAATCAGATAATTACCTGATTAACACAAGGAAACAATCAACACATATTTCCGATATAGAAATGCAGTGATCGGAACATGTTGAGATATTAGTGCGGAGAGATGCAAATTCCGTACGAACATCGACTGCATTGTGCATAGGCTATGTACTGCGTGTTGTGTTGTGTGTGAGTGAGTGAAAGTCCAACGTCCACGGATTTTTTCGATGATAGTCACAGATCATAGTCAGATGATATACCAGTTGTTAACTTTGTTGTCGGGAAAATCATGGAATGTTCCAATCCTCGGGACTTTAAATGCTATTTCGTGAAGAAAATAAGTCCCTCGACGTTATTTCCCTCAATAGCATTTAAAATCCTCGGATGGAACATTCAGTGATGATCCCTCCACCACCAGTTAACAACTATGATAATGTTCTTGATGTTGATATAGTTAAAGGGATAATTGAGCTTTGGTAGAGAGGGCGCTACATAAAATTATTTGTTGTGAGATAATGAAAAACTGAGTGTAAAATTTGAAAGAGCACAATATTTTAATGACAGAATAAACTTTATTTGATCAAAATCGGTTCAGAAACGGCTGAAATATCCATAAACATAGCTATTTGTAATAAATGTGGGGCCCCACACTTATTCGATAATTTTGAACCAGCCGTTAAAATTCAAAAAAATGCTTCCTCTTTTCAAAAAGTTACAAAATAGGTATTTAAATAGTTGTTGGTTATTTCTCTATCTAATCACTATTTCAACAAAACCTCACATGCACAATATTTCATTCAAAATGGTTGAAATCAATGAGTGTTTAGAGAGCGCCCTCTTACGTTTTAACGGCTCTTTTTGAATGAAAACATGATCTTTACTAAGTCATTTGTAATTTTGTGTTCCTTTCTAGTTATAACTATTAGTTTGTAATGTAATGATGCAGGTTTTGGTTACTAAAATTCAGTTTCACCAAAACTGTACTCTCCTTACCAGAACTCAACTATCCCTTTAAAGGGACTTAAAGGGGAATTCCACCCCAGAAATGTGATGTTTGCTATAAAATAAGGTGAATATGAAGAATCATGATAGAAAATCTGAGCCAAAACGGTAGAGCAATAAAAAAGTTATGACAGGATGAACTTTGCTCTGATTTTTAGTATCGTTCGCAATTGCTATCGATCGTGACGTCACTTGCGAGCTGCAGCCATTTTGACTTCTACATGGAAATTTTACAAAATTTAAATTTTCTTCATAACAAAGCAAATTTATGAGCTTATAAATTCCAATGAGGTTGGCCCATCGATATTCTTCTATGGATTCGTGAAAACAAGCAGAAAAAAAAAAATTTTAGCAACGAAAATGAGAAATAAGTGTATTTTCATGTACTAAACCATGGCGAGTTGCTCGTGAATGATGTTGCATATGGCGGCAATTTTGAAACGATCGCTCATTACTACATGATGTTCAAATAGGTATAACTCCCGTGTTTCTTGTCCGATTTTGATCAAATTTTCACCAATTATTCCTCTTGTTCTGCTCATTCAAATAACGTATGGTTTTATCAGGCCCGGAATACCCCTTTAAGTAACATTGTCCAAATCCTCAAAATAACATTTTTATTCTAGCGGTTCCCTCATACGTTGTTGTATTCGTATTAACAATAATTTTTCAAATTTCCCTTTTGTTACAAAGATATGTACGATCGAAGTTTTCAGATAAGAAAAACTCCCCTGGAGTTTTTCTTATTGTGTACAAAGTCTGTGAGTGCAGTGAGTTAGTGAATATCTCTTTGCATTTTCGCTCATTACTTGGCCATGCAATGTCCATTTGACTTGAAATTTTCACACAATACCCTGTGGACATATGAGATAACAACAGTATACATTGCATCAACCCTTCATCACTTTTTGCAGATGTCAACAAAGTTGCTAGATCCCTTTAACGTAGAGCACATGATGAAACTGTTGCCATTATAGTCAGTCGCCTCGTTAGTATGATTGGGCTCATTATTGCTCAGCTGAAATCAAGGAATATGCTATTGTGATGGTTATTACAAAATAATAAAATAGTCATGATAGGGGCAAAAGCATATTTGGTAATTTACGGGCAAAATCATGTCATATTCTGGCAAAATCATAATAAAAGGATATAAATTCTGGCCAGCTAAGTGGTGAGACTTTGTTTTAAACGGGAAGATAGTATTCGGGCGATACCCTAAGCCACCTGGGAAAATGTGGCCGTACGGTCATCAAATCCGTCCATCTCACTGTCACCATGGCAACTCTCACCTCTTCTGTGTCTACGTAGACCAGTGCCAAAACGTCTAGAGCGAGCTGGTCAACTCCCTTCGTGAAAATAGAGACGAAGGGTTCGGCCGACGTCCTATTCAACTTCGGCCTCTCTGATGTTGGCTCGCCGGAGGGCGGAAGAATGAAGAGTGCGCACTCGTCGGTCAAGCATCCAGCCATGACGGCGACGTCGTTAACCTCGCCCGCAGCCGACATCGCGACCGGGTCTCGCGGGAGGAATGCGCCGTCGATTGTCGGTCCGAGCAGGAATTCATCGCTCATTGCCATGGGATCCTAATGGGTGAACATTAGTGAGTCACTGCATATATATTAACATTGGAAACTAAACTATTAGCCTTAAAAAACTCTCGATATTTCTTTCGCAGGTTTAATGCTCATTAATAGAACCTCAATTTGTCGTATTTAAAATAATTCAGTAAAAATATTATTTTATAAATAATGGTTTTCGAGCTTTAGCTTAAGCATGCAAATCACGAGAAAAAAACGCTGTTAGTATATATCAATATTATTATAATAGTCACTGATACTTTGTTGCGGCTCCAATTCTCTTCAATAATATCACAAGCCTTTATTTCAGAAGCAAAGCAAATGTAGCGAAAACTCTTTTATTTTAATTTCTTAGATGTTAAAGGCAAATAACAGCACTGAGAAAGTTGACAAAAACATGTTTATTAGCCCAACCAATTTATTAATATTGGTGTAATAGCAGTGGCGGATCTACGGGGGGGGGGGGGGAGGGGGGTTAGGGGGTTGAAACCCCCCTTGGGCTGCCAAGTGAAAATTTATCAGTGAAAAAAGTGAGAAAAAAACATTTACGGGGGTTCAAAATAGCAAAAAAAAAATCGCCCCTTCGCGGCTCATGGACGAAAGTGAAAACAAATCACGTACGGGGGTTCAAAATAGCAAAAGAAAATTCGCCCCTTCGCGGCTCATGGACGAAAGTGAAAAAAAATCACGTACGGGGGTTCAAAATAGCACCAAAAAAAATCGCCGCTTCGCGGCTCATGGACGAAAGTGAAAAAAAAAGTGCAGAAAAATCACGTACGGGGGTTCAAAATAGCAAAACAAATCGCCGCTTCGCGGCTCGTGGACGATGCTTCGCATCGTCTTTGGGTCAAACCCCCCCCCCCCCCCCCTTAGCAAAAAGCTAGATCCGCTCCTGAATAGTTTAAAAGAGGGCTTGTGTGTTAATATCCGAACCTTAGTATCGTAAAATGCAGAAATATCAATTAAAACTTCCACGCACACTGCTGATATTGGGCCGAAATTCACCGCCCGTTCGCCCCTCTCCGCCGGGCTGGGTATTGGTACGCTACACGGTCGACACGCCCACACGCCGTACATACGAGCGTTTGCATATTTCTTGCATGCAGCGTACATGCGGTTGAATTTAATATATGGTGATATATTAAAATATTTGAATTAACATTTTATTGTTCAAATCAACAGATAAGTTATGATGTAGTCTTCCATTTGGTAGTTGATAAAAGCGTATTTTGTGTGTTTTTGTGCGTTCCCTACATTGATATTCAGCTAGAAATTGTAAAGAAGAAGGCCTTTACAAGAAATAATATTTCACATACTTACATTCTGAAAATAGTTCACAATGTCCTCTGCAGACTTTTCTCGCAGACAAGTGACCACTGTGACGTCATCGCTGCAGTTCATGACCTTTCCGAAGCGGGACGCCATGTCCGCACTGGCCTCGGCCGTCCTCACCGCAAATTCGACTATGGCTGTTCCACTCTGTATCATCAATTAAAGGGATCTAGTAACTTTGTTGACAAGTGCAAAAGATGATGAGTGATTAATCAGATGTTTATTGCTGTGATTTATGTATTCATTATTTATTTAGTCTTCTTTAAAAACACAGGGTAGCCTCGTTCAGTGCCATAAAGGCCTGCTTTACAAGAAGGCCCTGTTTCAGGTGGAAACTACAACGTTTACATTAAAAAACACAGCATAAATATTTAAATACATACACAACATAAATACATAAATACATTAGATGCTTGGCAATTAAAACAAAGTTACATCGCGGGTATGACAAATTAAAGATATCAACTTAGAAGTATGAAAAATCAAATTGTGATAGTTATCGCGATATCATATGATGGACTGGTGTTGCCGAAGGCGATTTTTGAATATGTTTAACATTGTTTAATGTTTGAGATATTTGGACATACATGGATAGTGCGTTATAAAGTTTACTTGCGGCATATGAGAAGGAGCGTTTTCTATATTCAGTTCTAGGTTTTGGCAAGTATAATTGGCTAGAAATGGTATAACGATTACAATATCATCTGATATGTCCACATAGTAATGTGTGAAATTTGAACGTTGGTTGGATGTTTTTTGGCCGAGAAATGAGCAGAAATGCAAAGTGATATTCACTAACTCACTTGCGCTTACTTTGTACATGGCTTGAATTATCCCGTAGACAGTTTAACATCTGAACACTTCAATCGTAAATAATCTTTTGAACGAAATGGAAATTTGAAAAACCAAAACCTGTCCCGTACTTGTATTGTTAAAGGACAATGAAACCCAAGCAGAATGTTGCTTTCATAGACTTGAAGAGATTATGAGGAATAATCTCTGAAAGTGAAAGTTTTCTCGTCACAAAAAGTGAATCAGATCTACTTAATGGCCATGAGCACTATAAATCCGTAAGATGAGCATATAGGATCAATCAACAATAAATCAATTATAATAAAGACATGATGACACTGAAGACCTGTACGGGCCCTGAGGCGTTGTATTATTCTTAGAGGTGAATGACAGAAGTGGGAAACGCCCCACCCCCTAAAAATGAAATGTACGCTCTTAATACAGTTTTACTATTGGGATTATACAAATTTGGCCAAGAAACCGCCTACTAATTGATATATTTGCAAAATTATAAACTGATCTGTTGCGGATTGATATCGCCAACGCGGAATCGCGCATACGCTACGTGTAAATGACCGCGCGCGTTCGCTATACGGGCTTGTCCCCAGCTTGTCGATATCTCCAGTCCAGCGCTAGCGGCGCGGACAGGTGCGAACGGGCGGTGGATTTATACATTTGACGGGCAGGTATTGGATTTCTTCCGATATTTTCTGCATTTAACGCATCGTTAGGTTCGAATTTTTCCACACAAGCCCTGTTTAGATACTTATTCAACAATATTGATATATTATAAATGTTTTCTGTAACTTTCCCAAAACTGTTATTCATCTTTAAGTTGGTTCAATTGCAACTTTCGGATAAAACACAACTTTGAAATTGATCTCAACATCCCATTGCCAAAAAAAAAAATCAAACGCAAAATTGCGTTTGATTTCAAAGGCAATCCATTGATCTAATGCAAAGTAATATTCAACGGATGTTCGTTTAAACGCAAAGTTGCGTTTTACTTTTGTACGCGCGTTTTAAACGCAAACTCTCTGGTTTACTAAATATCAAATCTTATGACGGTATTTTGGAATGCGGGTGGGGCACCTGCATAATTCCTCCGTGGAAGAGGCCGGCGCTCATCGGGGAGAGAACGTGTAAGCTGACGCTCATTGATCCCGCACTCTCGCCGAAGATCGTCACCCGACTAGGATCACCACCAAACGCTTTAGAATGATATGATAAAGGAATATTATTGGGAAATAATATTAATATATTGTCACAAATGTCGGGGGTGATGGACAAATGTAATGGGGGGATGAAGATGATGATGATGTTGAAGATGTCTTTAAATTAATGTGTTCATTCCATTCATCAATCAAACATGGTAGCGTGCCACAAGTACATTAAGTAATCCAATCAACGCGAGGAAATGAAAATACATGAAGATTCCAGTATAAAATATAAGTGTTTTCGTTTATTAACAAGTATAATCCATTCATATAGAAATAATGTAAAACTATAGAAGTCTGCGGAGAACGCAGTTACTGAGACTTATGACTCGAACTCGGAATATAACTAACTCGGAACAATCTCGGAATATCACTCCCTTATTTCTGATCGCGCAGCGCCTTTTATACGAGTAGTCGTCGAGCAAGTCGACCTTCGATCGCAGGACTCGAAAGCCCGACCCTGAGCGAAGGACGGAGCTGTGACCTCGACTGCATGAGGGCAAACTCGGGCTTTCGCGCATGGGCAGTCGAAAGGACGGCACGCGATTCTCTGACCTCGACCATGTTGCTAGGGAACGCGCTCTCGTCCGGAGAGGAGAGTGCGACCTCGCTGTTACGCAACGCGGGGTTATTTACATTTCCAAATCTCCGGAAGACGGAGAGCAATTCTCACGCTGGGCCAAAAGACAATAACTAACATAGCGCAAGGACAAGCGAGCAAGGCCGCAAGAAAGGGGGAATAAACTTTCCTAACAAGGCCGCGCAGCGAGGCCGAAAAACAAGGTAATTAAACAGCCAAGGACTCGAGTTTAGTCATGTCAGCATTTTACATGAACATAAAAATAACTGATCTGTACAACACTCATATAGCATTTACAATAAACATAATGATGACTGAATGCATATTGGCATGATCGAATCAACTACGATAGAAACTGTACTATATACATGTATAAGGATTCGTATATACAGGAATACCTACTCAACAATTATTGTAAGCATAGAATGAATACACAGTATACATGCGGGATATAACATTTATATATAATCAGACTCAGAGGGCTTCATTACATTACGAATACACATATCCCAATACCTTACATCAACCCTGGGATCGAGTGGCCTATAACATGTGGTCTACTGTTTTATCAGTTATCTTTAGCCTTGAGTTACGCAATAGGGACGCTGTGATAAACTACTGAAACTACAACCTTGACGCGACTATGCTCATGAATATTCATTAATTGTGAGAGCTAGGAAGGACAGCGTAAAACTAAACTGACCAAGTCAGAAATAGAGAGAGAGAGAGAGAGAGCCAGTAGCCGAGGTCGAAGTAAACATAACGAAAGACTAAAAGAGAGAGTGGTAGGAAGAGCGAGACTTGACCCTGAGCAAAGCGTCACATCAAGAAAGGGGAGGGGAAGCGATTACTCCGGGCCAATCAGAGCACAAGACGGTGGGGAACAGTGACCCTGAGTTGGTCAGTGCATGGCCTATACTGTATGAATGTGTAACTACACATACAGATTATCCTATAGTATACACAAATACAAAATAGCCCAATAATTACAGTTGCAAATCGCAACACTATCTCCCCCCTACGGAAATATTCGCTGCCCTCAGCGATATAAGTAAGACAATACTTTCACTACCAGATGTATACGTACACAGGGTAAAATTACAATGGACTAGCCATATACAAATTACAATATAATAGAAAATATGAAACCTCACATATACGTCATATCTTTACAAATTGACACTCGCATAACGAGAAAAAAAGTAAAGACAATAGATAGAAGGGAAACAAAAAAAAACATGAGAAGAAACAGATTGAGTTCGAGGAGAGAAGGGCATGTCAGGTAGAGATAGAGGAAGAGAGAAGAGGAGTGGTAGCATGTGGATATGAAGTGAAAATCTTAAAAGTAAAGCAGGACCTAAAATCATGACATAATTTACAAATGAACAATAGTCGTAAAATAAGTTTGGAAAACGTCATCGTAGTCCTACCACGATTTCTTATCGAACAATATAATAACGCAAACACAAAACGAATTGTAAGTTTGAACACGCAAAATAACCTCAACACAATATAAACGCGTGCATAACTCAAGTGTAAAGCCATCTACTTTATCCAGTAAGCCTATGCTTTATCGAACAGAGTAAGCACTAAGTCCACACACTCTGAGAGTAATCACAACAAGAGTAGTAACGGGGCGAGCAGAAATAGGGCATAGGCCTAAACACATCAGAGCAATACAGAGAGTGAAAGGGGGAGAAGGAGGAAGAGAGAGAAGAATCGGGGAATGCCCCAACGCAATCATGCAATGCCGGGCGCACATGGTGTGGCATTTAACCGGGACTATCATAAATAATTAGCTCGCTCTATACCAACCCTTGTTACGTTTACAAAACAAAGTAAGTGCAATTTCACAGAAAGTAAAACAACTACATAAATGAATATTTAAACACAATGGGAATGCCATCAAGACACGAATCCCAAACAAAATAAAAACAAAATATAAATCATGTAACGACAATAATTTTAAAGCGGTTTGCAGTGTCATATAATACAAATATAATTGACAACACATAACTCGCTTTTACATGTATTAATACTGGCAACATAATAATGAATGTATACAAGAGGAGAAGATAATGAGAACAAAAAAAAAACAACCAAACGGGCCCGATGGCTGCCCCCAATCTAAAATAAACAATCCGCCACGCATACGAAAATGTCGAGCTCTAAATAAAAACGAAATGCCCACTAATCCCATGTAAACTAATAAAACTTAATCCAAACTTTATCAAGCGCTACAGAAAAAAAAGGGGGGGGGGGTTACCCAAGACAACCAAATTAAGGGGAACGAATAGCAGCACACGTATTTTTCGTTTCCAAAATTTAAACCCATGACTTGTTTCTTTTATTCTTCTTTTATAATTATACCAAATGTATTTCTTAACACCCGAAAATGCAACTACAAATAGCGTGTTTAAAACCTATACGTATATCATTATACAAATCATGGCATAATAATAACAAAATACTTGTACATGTGACAAATTATTAATTATCTCAAATGTCTTTGCTCCTTTTGATCAAATTGAGTCCACTGTTCAAAAGGCAATCCGCGCTAAATGCTGCACTGAGATTGTGCAACTTCATAATATACAGACGTTCGGGTAATGTCAATTAAAAGCTAAATACAATCCTGTATCCGATAGAGCTGTATGTTATTCATTATTACTGAAAGTGACTAATTATGGAGTAATAAATCCGTTGCAGTATAATCCAGAGTGATCAGCCCGCGAAAAATAATAATAATGATCCATCTGATCTGTATGTTATTCCAAAACTACTTGAACGTACATCATCACGAGTATTATTATTATATTATATCCGTGTGTACGTTGGATCCTGTATCCCGGGGTCGAAGTGCGAGTCGATCGGCGCTCTTCGAGTCCGATGACGATGTCGAAAATATGAATAAAACTGGATATTCCGGACAACGCTCAGGTAAGTATATATACATCCAATGCTATCCAGAAAAAAAAAGGTACAGATGAAGTGACCATTGGTACAGGTAAACGCGTCTAATTATTCCCGGGTTCGGATACGGCTGGAGTGAGCAGGCTCTGGAGAATGGAGGATGCCTGCCGCATCTTGTCCTGGCGACTTCCCAGAACGTCACCGAGAAATAGCATCGCCCTCGATGCCTCCCCTTGAAAATGCTCAGCGTAGGCTCTGGCATCCTCTCCCTGGGCGCCGACCGTCGCCCGGAGCTGGGCCACCTCTGTCCGCAGGCTCGTCACCTCCGTCCGGAGAGCTGCCATGCCCTGTTCCATGGCCGTCATGGCCATGAGAATTCTCTCCATCCCCGGGGTTGATGGAGCCGGCGATACTGGTGTCTCCGCTGCCCCCTCTAGCCGCCGCTTCGCTCCCCGTCTGTTTATCTTCGGTAGGGGCGAGAGTTTGTACCCAGCTCCATGTTGGGCCGTATCGCCAGTCTCGCCGGACCAGGTGGACGTTGTGGGCAGGTTAACGTCAGCAACGTCTGCCGGAGAAACCGGGGAGTAACCCCTTGTTTCGTCTTGGAGGGGTGTACCCGATGTCGACTGGTACCCCTGGTCGGAACCATTCGCCATACTCAAAGTAGAATAGCAATACTGGTTCATGATTGAAGACGCAGCTTAAGATATCGTAGCAGAAAATATATGCGTGTTATGTCCGGTTTATGGTTTATCGAGAAATGACCAAAATAACACAGGACCCCTGTAATATATATGGGAGGTGGGGGGGGGGGGGGGGGCACGTGCAGTTCACAGGGCCAGTCTGTCCGGTCTACGGGAAGGGCGAGAGGAACGACGGGGAGCGAGTGTGTCCTTGAGGCTAGTCTGCGTCGCAGCCGGGCGTTTTGTGGAGTCGCCGCCATCTTTGACCTTCCGGGACAGATTCCCTACCCACGGTGGGAAATGTGTGCTGGTATATGGCTTTAACCGATCATGGTGCAGAATCTTTGATTTTCCCTTCTGTTGGCTGCGTATTTCGAAGATTAAATCGCTATATTTCCGTATGACAACACAAGGCCCAACCCATTTGTTAGGGTTAAGTTTTGGCGATAGTCCTATCTTTCTAGTGGAGTCTAAAACATAGACTAGATCTCCCGTCTTGTAGTTGTGCACGGAAAGTCTCGCATCGTAGTTCCGCTTTTGACGTACTTTTGCATCGCCTATGTGTTTCCTCGCGACTCGGGATGCTTCGGTCATCGTATCTACGATGTCGGCGGCGTGCTCGTTGGGCGTGGCGCGCTCGAGGTCATTTTCCGGCCCGCTGATTCCAAGTGAGACCTCGATGGGCGTGCGAACTTCGCGGCCAAGCATGAGGAAATTAGGGGAGAATCCTGTCGACTCATGGACGGTGCTACGGTATGCTGATGTCAAAAGGGATAAGTTAGCATCCCAATTCGTTTGTTTCTTGTCAATGAAGGCGGTGATCATGTCTACTAGCGTCCGATTAAAACGCTCAATCATCCCGTTAGACGACGGGTGATATGGGGTTGTCCTTGTTTTGGAGATTTCCAGGAGACTGCAGATTTCCTGGAAAAGGGCCGACTCAAATGCCCTTCCCTGGTCGGTATGGATTTCAAACGGTGTGCCGAAGCGAGCTATGAACTCCTTGACGACCAGGTCTGCGATCGTGACGGCGGTCTGATCTGGCATGGCATACGCTTCGATCCATTTACTAAAATAATCGCCAACTACAAGCACGTATCGGTTGCCGGTATTGCTTACGGGGAATGGTCCCATAACATCCATGGCGATCCGATCCATTGTAAAACCCGACGAATATTCTCCCAGGGGCGCTCTCGGCTTCGATGTCGGTCGCTTCCTTGCCCCACATTTTAGACAGTTTGAAATGTAGATGCGGAGTGACTCTTTCATATTCATCCAATAGAATTTTCTTTGGAGCTTGCTGAACGTTTTCTTTAAACCAAGGTGTCCTGACATCACGGAGGCGTGATTTGAATTCATGACATGGTCATGAATGGCGTCAGGGACGATGACCTGGAGTCCCGTTGTCAGCTTGTTGTTTGTGTGATATGTTTTGCACAACAGACCGTCCACTACGCGAAGCTGCTTCCACAAAAGCCATAGGTGTCGAACTGCGGGGCTTTTGCCTTGAACGCGACTGCGGTCGGGTCTCTCGGTAGATTCACATATCCATCGGTATACGATCCCGATGTCGGGGTCGTCTTTCTGCATGTCGATCAGCTGTTCGCGGTCGATATCGCCAAGAAGAACTTCCTGCTGCCCGGAGAACCCTCCAGCGATGGCGTCTGTGTTGGAGACGCAGGGCAGGTTATTGTTCTGTGCGACGTCGACTGCGTTGTTGCGATCATCTCGTGCTTTCCTTCGCGACATCGATGCCCGCTTTACGTCATACACATTACCAGGGGCAGGCCTTAGCCCCCATCTTAATGACTGAAGTGCACCATTCATAAACGCGAAAACCAGGAACAAGCACATTATTCCACTGATTAATCCAGATCGCATGCTGCTGAACGACCACGAGATAGTACTCATGATGGACACGATCACGATGATGAAGAAAAGGAAACCCTTTTCACCAAAGCTCGTGAGAAAGTCTTGGTAGGTTGATGTCATAGCAGGTTGGTTGTCATGTCCGGTATTGATGAAGTCGGCGGATATCGTGACCCTTTTTGCTGACAAGGGTACGACGTCGTCTTCGTTGAAGAAATCTGACCAGGAACGATGTCGTAGCTGGCATGTGATACATCCACCACACGGTAGTTCCTCGACGATGGTATTCTTGTCATAGCAGTCGCACGATTCAGGGACGCAAGGTGCTCGCGAAAGCGCGTCTGCGTTACCATGTTTCTTACCGGCGCGGTGTTCGATGACGAAGTCGAACTGGCTTAATATCTCAATCCAACGAGCCATCTGGTCTGTTGGCTCACGGAATGACATAATCCAGCGAAGTGAAGAATGATCAGTTCGGATCAAGAATTTTCTCCCGAGGAGAAAATGACGGAAGTGGCGGACGAAGGAGACGACGGCTAGCAGCTCTCGCCTCGTCGTGCAATATCGTCGTTGAGTTCGTGTCAGTGATCTGCTTGCGAAGGCAACAGGACGCTCGATTTCCTGCTGGGTTTTCTCGTCCCATTGGAGTTGCGACAAGACCGCCCCGATGCCAGTCGCAGACGCGTCGGTGTCGAGAATGAACATGCCGACATCGTTGGGGTAGGCCATCACGTTGTCGCTCACGAGCAGCTCCTTTAATCGAAGGAAAGAAGCCTCGCAGTCGTCGTCCCATACAAAACGAGTTGACTTTTCCAGCAGTTTGTTCAGCGGCGCTGCGATCGTCGAGAAGCCACGAATGAATCGACGGTAGTAGGAGCAGAGTCCAAGGAATGACCTAACATCGGAGATCGATGTCGGTGTCGACCAGTCCTTGATACGACGAACCTTTTCGGGGTCTGGCTTGATGCCAGATTCGCTTACCACGTGTCCTAAGTACGCTACTTCGGCTTGGAACAGGTTACATTTGCTTGGTTTGAGCTTCAATCCGGCTGCTGATAATCGGGTCATGACTTCGTCGAGGCGGTCGATATGCTCAGTGAATGACGAGCCCATTACGATTATGTCGTCTAGATACAGGATTAAAGTCCTCCACTGCAGCCCCTTCATTAGCATCTCCATTGCCCGCTCGAATGTGCTTGGTGCATTACAAAGACCGAAGGGCATGGTCATGTATTCGTAATGACCGGTCCTTGTGCTGAATGCTGTTTTTGCGCGGTCGCCTTCTTCGAGCTCGATCTGCCAATAACCCGACTGGAGGTCGAGGGTCGAAAATATTTTCGCTCCACCAAGGCAATCGAGGCAGTCCTCAATTCGTGGTAAGGGGTATGCGTCCTTTTTGGTTACTTCGTTTAGTTTTCGATAGTCCACGCACTGCCTGGTCGATCCATCGCGTTTGCGGACGTAAACGAGTGGGCTCGACCACGGGCTCGTCGACTCCCGAATTATTCCGTCTTTCAGCTGATCCGCGATTATCTTCTCCTCCTCTCCCGCAAATGCACGCGGGGGACGTCGTGGGCGCTGCTTAATAGGTGTAGCATCTCCTGTATCTATGGTATGCCGGACAATGGAAGTGCGCCCGTGGTCGGAGGACGAGGTGGCAAACGCGTCGACGTGCTTGTTAAGTAATTCGGCAAGGCGATCACACTCAGGAGGGCTAAGATCGGCGCTGCTTCGGTCGTACAATTCCTTTAAATTATCGGACCAGGCGGCGCGACTTTGTGCAAAGTCACCAGATTTAACATTACGAATCCCAGCAGTGATTGGCGACCGTTCGCCATCAGCGATGTCGAAAATGACATGGGCAGGTTCGATATATGCAATCCGGGTCCCCGCGAACAATTGAATTTCCTCGTCATTGAGGTTGGCGACGCGGACAGGAATGTCGGAGTCTTGTCGGCCGATGTCGACGACGCAATGGGCGATGTGGACTGGCAACTCGGCTCCCCGGATAGGCTCAACAATGGCATGATTATCATTTGTTACTACAAAGTCATAAGTTTCGCCAGCAACAATATATTCCGAATTTGCTGGGATCAATGTATCTCGCTTCACATATACATGGTTGACATATGTTTCAGCATTAAATTCAATCGGGAACAAACGATTGTCAATCCGGAGACCACGCCTGGCCTCAAGGGAGCAATTGTAATGATGTAGAAAATTAAATCCAAGTAAACCGTTATCGGATATATCTGCTACATAGGCGTCCCATTCAAAAACTTGATCCTCTATCCGCACATTTATCTCAACTGTGCCATGGACACGAAGGAGACCACTATCTGCCGCCTGAAGTTGAATGTTTTCAGATAGAGAGTCTAAAGCTGGGCGCGACGATTCAGGCATAGAATTATATAGCTCCCTTGAAATGACGGTGACCGCGGCTCCGGAGTCGACCAAGAGTTTAGCGTCTGCGCCATTGACATTCGCTTTGACAAACGCAGATATTCCCGATGAATGTTCACTAATCCTGATGACCCTGCTTGGCGTAGTCGTGGGCGGGGCCGAACCCTGGTCGATGGGATCGGCCCGGGTTAGTTTCCCGGATTCTGTGGCTGCCACTGTGGTGGTGGTGGCGCCCAATGCTGTGGTGGCTGCCGAGGTGGTGGCTGCCACTGTGGTGGTGGTGCAGGTTGTTCCTGCGGGGGAACCCAAGCAGGCTGCTCGTTTCTCACTTGTTGCTTTGCTGGCTGATGCTGGTACTGCCGGCTAGCGTGTGGGCAGTTCCTAGACATGTGACCCACTTCGTCGCAGTTCCAGCACCGGAATGGCCCTGGTCGTCGATCACCATCGTTTCTTGATCTTCCCCGCCCGTCATGCATCGCTGGTTTCGCAGGCTGCTGTTTGTCCATGATGTTAGTTAATTTGCGGTCGATGGCCTCCATCACCCGCTTTTCGAAAGAGGCGAGCCTCTCCTCCGGGATTTCGCTCGACGTCGATGACGAGATCGATCTCACTGGCCGACGGACTGCCTCTTCTCTCAGATTGAGGTAGCGCTCAGCGATTTCTCGCGCCTCCTGTAATGAGCTGGGCTCCTGCATTCCTATGTGCAGAGTCATGCTGTTGTCCCCCAGTCCACGCAAGAAGTGCCGAGTGCTGATCGTCTCGATCGTCGCCGAGTCCGCCGTCGGATATCCAAACCTGGTCAGCCGCTTAATGTCCGCTGCGTATTCCGAGATAGTTTCTTTTGGGCCCAGGCGGCGGGTCTCCAGTTGTGACACGAAAGATGCCGGCTTCTTTCGATCTCCGAAACGGTCCTCCAGCGCCGCCGTCAACTTGTCGTAGTCGTCTACGACGTCGGAAGGCAGCTGCTGATACGCGAAGTCAGCGGCGTCCCCTCGCAGGCATGCGAGAAGACGAAATCGTGTCTCCCTGCTGCTCCATCTGCAGGCGGTGGCCATGTTGTGGAAGGAGGCAATGAAGCTCTCCCACGGTCGACTACCGTTGTAGGTGTCCTGATGCGGTAGTTGCACCGACACCCGGGGTAGGGGAGCTGGTGTGGTGATCACGACTTCGTCGTCCGTAGTTTCCGCTTCATCACTGCTATTGGCCTTCTGCTCGCTCTGCTGCTGAAGTGCCCGCCGTGCTTCACTTAACTCACGCTGAAGTTGCTTCAGCTCGCGCTGGAGTTCGACTTTCTTTTTCGGGGCCATTATTCCGAGTTGTATACCGTTGATGCTGCAATGTCGGGCACGTGTTAAAGTCCTAATCCCACCGCTGCCACCAATGTCACAAATGTCGGGGGTGATGGACAAATGTAATGGGGGGATGAAGATGATGATGATGTTGAAGATGTCTTTAAATTAATGTGTTCATTCCATTCATCAATCAAACATGGTAGCGTGCCACAAGTACATTAAGTAATCCAATCAACGCGAGGAAATGAAAATACATGAAGATTCCAGTATAAAATATAAGTGTTTTCGTTTATTAACAAGTATAATCCATTCATATAGAAATAATGTAAAACTATAGAAGTCTGCGGAGAACGCAGTTACTGAGACTTATGACTCGAACTCGGAATATAACTAACTCGGAACAATCTCGGAATATCACTCCCTTATTTCTGATCGCGCAGCGCCTTTTATACGAGTAGTCGTCGAGCAAGTCGACCTTCGATCGCAGGACTCGAAAGCCCGACCCTGAGCGAAGGACGGAGCTGTGACCTCGACTGCATGAGGGCAAACTCGGGCTTTCGCGCATGGGCAGTCGAAAGGACGGCACGCGATTCTCTGACCTCGACCATGTTGCTAGGGAACGCGCTCTCGTCCGGAGAGGAGAGTGCGACCTCGCTGTTACGCAACGCGGGGTTATTTACATTTCCAAATCTCCGGAAGACGGAGAGCAATTCTCACGCTGGGCCAAAAGACAATAACTAACATAGCGCAAGGACAAGCGAGCAAGGCCGCAAGAAAGGGGGAATAAACTTTCCTAACAAGGCCGCGCAGCGAGGCCGAAAAACAAGGTAATTAAACAGCCAAGGACTCGAGTTTAGTCATGTCAGCATTTTACATGAACATAAAAATAACTGATCTGTACAACACTCATATAGCATTTACAATAAACATAATGATGACTGAATGCATATTGGCATGATCGAATCAACTACGATAGAAACTGTACTATATACATGTATAAGGATTCGTATATACAGGAATACCTACTCAACAATTATTGTAAGCATAGAATGAATACACAGTATACATGCGGGATATAACATTTATATATAATCAGACTCAGAGGGCTTCATTACATTACGAATACACATATCCCAATACCTTACATCAACCCTGGGATCGAGTGGCCTATAACATGTGGTCTACTGTTTTATCAGTTATCTTTAGCCTTGAGTTACGCAATAGGGACGCTGTGATAAACTACTGAAACTACAACCTTGACGCGACTATGCTCATGAATATTCATTAATTGTGAGAGCTAGGAAGGACAGCGTAAAACTAAACTGACCAAGTCAGAAATAGAGAGAGAGAGAGAGAGAGCCAGTAGCCGAGGTCGAAGTAAACATAACGAAAGACTAAAAGAGAGAGTGGTAGGAAGAGCGAGACTTGACCCTGAGCAAAGCGTCACATCAAGAAAGGGGAGGGGAAGCGATTACTCCGGGCCAATCAGAGCACAAGACGGTGGGGAACAGTGACCCTGAGTTGGTCAGTGCATGGCCTATACTGTATGAATGTGTAACTACACATACAGATTATCCTATAGTATACACAAATACAAAATAGCCCAATAATTACAGTTGCAAATCGCAACACTATCATGAAGATACTTTAATGTCGTAAAGGTAAGCAAATACAAATAAAATCAAACTGTATTTTGTTTAAACTTTACCATACAAAATATTTATAATTACTAGCGGTATACATAGTATGAGCAGGTTATTCGGGAGGACGCTTGTATATATAATAGAGGTAAACATTTTGTAACTGACAAAATGATACAATGATCTCACAGAAGATCGTCATCGACTCCGGCGAACAACATCAAACGTGGCTGTAAACACTATGAAGCATACAGGACAAAAGTAAAACGGTTATAATTATAGACAATTATGCATTTTGTTCATTCAATATATTTCATTAGACGCATTAGAAGAAATAGTGTGCTATTTTATTACTAAGAATAATATGTCTGGTTTATAATAGCTTCCGACCACACGAGCAATGAAAACTAAGGGGTTTCAGGGACGAACACCGACCTTGGGTTTTCCATAGCTCAGTCGGTAAGAGCGCATGTCTAGCAATCCGGAGGTCTCGGGCTCGAATCCCGTTGGAATCCCATATTCTTTGCTCTTTTTCAATCACATTATACATCTCTGGTCAATTTCTCTATATGTTTGAATTGAAGAATAATTACATCAACTGTGTTACATAATACATTAGACATAATATTAAAATGTTACATTAAAAAACTATTCAAGAAAACGAACTTGTACTCGTGTTAATTTAGTTCAATGTGATTTTAGTTGTAAAGGTCGTACTTTAATTTGATGTTGATAATTACCTGCGATGTTTTCCTGGACCCATTTCATACCCTGCACTTGATCGAGCATCCCCAGATTAAACGGCATCTCCTCGTCACCTATACATCATGTCAATACATGTTCATGAAGAAAAGGAATTAAACGATATAACATGGCCACGCAATCAGAGATGAATATAAAATCGGAATGAAATGATAATTCGTATTAGATGTATTTACGCTTTATTTATTTATCAACAACCTGATATCCCTGTTATACGCAACTGTCGCACAACTTCTCTAGGCATAGTTTATTTGATGATTATAGTTGAGTTTTGGAGGGCGCTACACAAAATAATGTTTTGTGATGTAATGAAAAACTTTCATTTTAATGACAGAATAAATAAATTATAATAAATATTATTTAATCAAAATCGGTTCAGAGCAGCTGAAATATCTATAAATATAACCATTTGTAATTATTGTGGGGCTTTACGATAATTCAATAATTTGGAACCAGCCGTTAAAAAAAAAAGCTTACACTTTTCAAAAATTGTACAAAAGACGATTTTAAATATTTGTTGATGATCTCTCTAGTTAATCATCATGTTATAAAATATCACAATTTTGTATTTAAAATGGTTGAAACCAATGAGTTTTTAGGAAGCGCTCTTTTGAGTTTGAACGGCTCTTTTTTATGATATCAGGCTTTTTAATTAGTCGTTTGTAATTGTATATACATTTCAAGCATGGTGGAGTTATAACTATTAGTTTGTAATGTTATGGTGCAGGTTTTGGTTACTAAAATTCAGTTTGACCAAAACTCTACTCTCTTTATCAAAACTCAACTATCCCTTAATTACGATCACACAATAAATTGCGTTTCAATTCTGGTATTTTACTTGTATCGATCATGAAAACAGGTATTAAATCTTTTTTAATCTGACAATCTTTTAGTAGCACAAGTCTTAAATTCCCTTACGCCATTGACTACCGAAACGTTATGTGCAACTCCTACTTTCCTCTACGTTGCAATCGACAAAGGGTTATACAAAACAAACCTGTTCCCAAGAAACCGAACACATTGAGCCTGTAGTTGATCGCCACTACGATGACGTCATTCATAGCAACCAGCGGCGTGGGGAGGCTGTCTGGTATCGAGGCAGCTCCGATAGTGAACCCACCACCGTGAATCCAGATCATCACAGCCGCATTGGATGGCTTGTTATGATTATTGCAACAACACAAACGAAAACAAATAAAGAATTATACATTTACATTTCAATGTTTTAATAAATAATAATACTAATAACAACAATAATGGTGGCTACTTATAATTATAGCGCACGTTCCGTCTTTCGACGCTCGCGGCGCATCACTATTATTACCCCGGTCATCGGATACATACTGCACTCAATCCAGCACATAAAATGCACATGTTCCACTCACTGGGGAGCATTCCAGCTATGCAACCTCGTAGTTGCACACTGTGCTAAGTAACTCCTTTCCATCCTTCCGGTTACCCATTTATACACCTGGGTCGAGGGCAGCAAATGTGGATAATGTTAAAATGGTCCTAATGCATTGATTTATATTGATGTCAACCATATTTTGATAGAAAATGATATATAACAATGCATTAAAACAAAACAGTAGATAAAGGAAATTAAATATCCAGACAACGTTTTTCATATATCGGCCCTACTGGACGATATCTTGACTCTTAAAGGGAGTGTCCGCCTATTAGAAATCGTCTGAACAGTTTCCAGTAGATGGATGAGGATGAATGTAACATACACACAAAATTTCATATCGAACAACTCTGTACTTTGGATTCTACGAATGAAAAACGAAAGTGTAGAAATCATCCCTTCATCGAACTTTATATCGGTCAATAAATGTGTTTAACTGATTCAGCATAATATCACAACAATAGTGTACTTATTCTTGTAAAGGTATTGGGAAGCCGAAATTTGTTACGGTATGCCAAAACAAATGCCGAAAAAGGTCTCGAAAATCAAGAATAAGCAATTACATGTAATTAGTTTTAGCGTGTGTTAGTTATTTTGTTAAGTATTCGCTTACGCCGTTGTTCGACTTCCCAAACATTTGCCAGCTTCGAGTGTATGTGCTGTACCTTGCTGCCTGGAAACACCCATCGGGATCCTATAAATCTAGTCATTGTATACAGACCTCCTTATAGTCAGAAGAACAGATGTACTGTTGCGAATTTTCTTCAGGAATTTGAGGACCTGCTATCGATTCTCTGTGTCTCCTCTCAGAAGATTCTCATAATGGGTGATTTCAACATCCATTGGGATGACCAAGGGAATGTGAATACCATGAAATTCGTTGACATTCTGAACACCTTTGATCTTTGTCAAGATGTCACAGATTTTACTCATATGAGTGGACATATCCTCGACTATGTTATATCCAGAAAATCAGAAACATTGGTGAAATCGGTGGAAATATCAACATTTATCAGCGATCATGCAGCCGTTCATTGTGTGTTAAATATGAATAAACCACCTTCAAAAACGCAGAAAAGGATAACTTTTCGGAAACTTAAAGCAATCAATCATTCTGCATTTTCCAATGAATTGCAATCACTTGAGTTATCTTCCGATGAGTCTCAGAGTCTGGATGAGCTCAGTGATAACTATGATACATCATTGACTAAAATCTTAGACAAACATGCTCCAGTAAAATCATGCTTGGTTGTTGATCGCCCTATGAATCACTGGTTTACAGATGAGATTGCTGATGCCAAAAGACAACGACGTAGACTAGAGAAGAAATGGCGGAAGAGTAAACTTGTTGTTGACAGAGAATCCTTCGTCAAACAGAGACTTGCTGTCTCTTCATTGATACAGAAAGCCAAGGACAAGAATCTGGAAGACGCAATAAAGAACAGCTCAGATCAAAGAGAAGTGTACAAAGTCGTCAATGATGCCCTTCACCGCGGCAAAAAGTCAATTCTTCCTGCTCATTCGGATGAGAGAGATCTCGCTGAGACTTTTAACAGGTTCTTCTTCCAAAAGATCGTCAACATTCGTGCTCAATTGGACTTGGCTGCTTCTCAACTAACTCATTTGCCAACACCCGAGGACCAGCAACCTAGGGTTGACTGTCGTTTATCCAGCTTTACGCCAGCATCAGAGAATGAAGTCGCCAGGATCATCAAGAATTCGCCATCTACGTACAGCCCTCATGATCCAATTCCAACGTGGCTGCTTAAGAAACATTTTGAAGACATTGTACCACATGTTACATTAATAGTTAATCGGTCCCTTGAATCCGGTTTGTTTCCTTTATCTTTCAAGAAAGCAATCATAAAACCACTCTTGAAGAAGCCAAGCCTTGATCCGGATTCTTTCCAGAACTACCGACCGGTTTCAAACTTAAAATTCCAGTCCAAAGTTCTGGAACGAGTCGTCGCTTGTCGCCTCCAGGCCTATCTGGATCATAACAGCTTAACAGAACCTCTTCAGTCTGCTTATAGAAAGTACCATAGCACTGAATCCGCCCTCACAAAGGTTCATAATGATATCCTTCTCTCCATGGATTCAAAGCACGCTGTATTCCTTGTATTGCTCGATCTGTCAGCTGCGTTTGACACCATTGACATTGATCTCCTTATCCATCGATTTGACATGCTTGGAGTGGAAGGATTAGCACTATCTTGGATAAATTCATATTTGTGTCACAGGAAGCAATCAGTCCGAGTCAATGACTCATTCTCCTCTGAACAGGAGCTCCTATACGGAGTACCCCAAGGTTCAGTCTTAGGACCGTTGTTTTGTACTATCTATAATACTCCCCTTGCAGAAACAGCTCGTCGTCATAATGTAAATGTTCATTTATATGCCGACGATATACAGCTTTACACATCATTTAAACTTTCCGAACCTGATAGTGAAGTAATGGCCAAGAAAAAACTTGAATCCTGCATAGCAGATATGAGACGATGGATGATAAACAATAAACTCAAGTTAAATGATGATAAAAGTGAATTTATAGTTGTTGCATCTCAAAGGCATCGTAGTAAGATTCAATGTAATTCAATACAAATTGGTGACGTAGACGTCCAAGCAGTGTCAAATGTTAGAAATCTAGGTGTACAATTTGATTCTACTATGTCAATGTCATCTCACATTAATGCAACGTGTCGTTCAGTGTACTATCATATTCGCAATATTAGTAGTATTCGTAAATCACTTTCAAAAGAAGTAGCTGCCTCTGTTATTCATTCTTATGTTATATCACGTTTAGATTATGGTAATTCACTGTTATATAATGCACCAGTCACACAACTTGCTAAGTTACAGAGGGCTCAGAATGCTGCAGCACGAGTTCTTACTGGTATTCCTAAGTTTTCTCACATAACTCCTATTTTAAAGGACCTGCATTGGTTACCTGTGAAAGAGAGAATAATGTACAAAATACTTATTATGACATGGAAAGCTCTCAATGGTCGTTCTCCTCAATATGTATTAGATTTGGTAAGTGTATATGTACCAAATAGAAATCTTCGCTCCCTGAATTGTAATATGTTATCAGTACCAAAAGTTCAATCGTTGGCAGGTGAAAAGTCCTTTCTGTACTCAGCACCAACATTATGGAATTCTTTGCCAGTTAATGTTAGAAATACGACATTAATTGAGTCTTTTAAAATAGGTATAAAGACAATTTTGTTTAAATTAGCATTTGATTAGGGACTATATTTCTATTTCTCTCTCCTTTCCTTTCCTTTCCTTTCCTTTTCATTTCTATTTGCGCCTGAGAATAGTTTACTAGATTCATGGCGCAGTATAAGTGCTCTATATTATTATTATTATTATTACGCCGTTGTTCGATCACAATCTGTGTAAGGTTCACGCACAGGAACGGGGGGGGGGGGGGGGGGGGGCTCCCCGCAGTGCGCCGGCAGCTATTGTGAGCGAAATGTTGCACGGGTGGAGACTCGTAATGCATAATAAATGACGTTACGTCGCGTATATTATTTTGAGGTCTATTACTCCACGAAAAGGAGTTTTCATTAGCCCTATTTCTGCAGGCAAGCTGTTGTATGACATTTTATTTCATATAAGACAATAATCTCGCAACTTTTGAAATGTGGCTTGCAAAAGGCGGACGCTTAAATACACTTCTTTCAAACAATTTACAAAGAGGTTTTGTAATAGTTGTTGATGATATCTCTATTTAATCATTATTTTAACCGAACTTCACATGCACAATTTTGTATGTAAAATAAGCGCCCTCTTGGGTTTTAACGACACATTTGAATGATAGCAGGCTTTTTACCTACACACTAAGAAAAAATGGGTCAATTTTACACCTATATAGGTGCTAACCGTTGTCACACTGGGAGCATCTATATACGTGCAAAAGTTCACCTTTTGGTAAAGGTTCAGATTTAATCCTTCACCGTTTGCACCTTGAGGGTGCAATATTGGATATTTGGGAAAAGGTGCAGAGTTGCACCTAAAAAAAAAAATACGTGTAAGTGTAAATATAAGTTATAGGTGCACAGTTGCACCAGTGTGGTGCAACATTGCACCTTTGAGTTAAGTGTAAAGATGCACCAAAAATGGTTAAAAGTTGAACACCCCTCTCCTTCGAGTGCATGTGTGTATAGTCCTATCCTCCTAGTCCTAATAACATATGATATAACCTATACATACTTTGCCCTAAGTATATACCTATCATTCCTAACCATCGGTCCTTGTTCACGTTAAGCTTATAAGCAGGTTACAACACGATGTATGTTTTTTAATGGCTAGTAATTAAACACAGACGTTAAAACAGTATCGCCTTAATTCATTTCCACCCAAAATGGTTCACAAGAGTCCACTGATAATTAATTGTTACTAAATTAAATTACAAATGCATTCTGATAATTATTTCACAAAATAACGAGATTATGAACAGATTAAATGTTCGTTTTGCAAAAGCACAAACTAGCACATGAATATTCATGAACCTGTTACAAATTACTGCAAATCGTGCGGTTTTATTTGTATTTAATGTCAACAACAAAATAATACGCTGTTTTGACCGGGAGTCATACTATTCAATTTCAATAAATGCGATTCAATACGTATACTAATCGTACACGATAGCTGCTCGATTGGTCGATCTCGCATGAAAGGTGCGACTTAGCCCCATGGCCTGGTCACATATAGCCGACGCACGGCCAACGCACTGAAAATTCGGCAAAAAATGGAAAATAAGATGAGTGCGTCGTTGTACGCCCAACTCCTGGGGGGAGGCTAGCGAGCTTGCAGCGAATGCATAACGTGTTGCTAATAAACGCGCTGTGCGTATACTGGGCGCATACATAGCGCATACAGACCGTATACATTAAAAACCGCAACGAATGCATCACGTGTTGCTAGCGTGTTGGACGAATGGCCAGCGCCCGGCCAGCGCATGCAGAGCGCATGCACCGCGCGCTCAACGCACAGTCAGTGAAAGACAGCGGCCACGTGAATGTGCCTATATTATACAAAGCCTCTTATTGCTTGCGTGTGTTGTCATTTCAAAGTTAGTGCAGTGCCAAGTGTACAACCTCTTCAAGATGCCACCCAAGAGAATGAACCCACTGTCCATGAAGCCCAAGAAGAAGACACTATCTGCTCATGTTGTTAGTAGCCGCGGTCGTAGAGGCAAGGGCAGAGGCAAAGAGCTTCCCAGCCTGGATCCTGAGCAGCCCAGCCTGAACCCTGTGCTGCACAGCCTGGACTCTGACTCTGAGCAGCCCAGCCTGAACCCTAAGCCGCCTAGCCTGGACCCTGAGCTGGTTTGCGTTGGGAAGGGGATCGGGATCCGGGAAGCCTAAACTGCCATCTTCAACGCATTCCCTCAGCTCAGAAGCATTGTAGATCTGTGCGTCTGATGCAAATCCCATACCGCCAATTTCTGCCCAGATGAATCGATACTCGGCATCGACGAGCGCCATGAGGACAACGGAGTAGAATCCTTTATAGTTGTAGTAAAGGGAACCACTATTGGGAGGACACTTGCAGCTGACATGCTTTCCATCAAGTGCGCCACAGGTATGGGGGAAGTTCCACCTCTCCATGAACTTGTCAGATATGGCACGCCATTCCTCAGGAGTTGTGGGACACTTCATTATCTCATCCTTGTACTCTTCGATGATGGCCTGGCACACTTCTGGGATGAGTAGGGATATGGTGTTGTGAGGCACCCTCCACCCATAGGACATTGAGCGATACTTGGTCCCACACACAAGATGCCGCAAGGTGAGAGCAAGCTTCAGGCCAGGGTCGAGGGCCTCTAGTGTAGGTTGTATTCTGCTTGGTGATCCTCGGGCCCACTCTTGTTAGCAGTTCGTCGAACATCTCTGGTGGAATTCGCATGAAATTCTTGAAGGCTGCCTGGTCTTCGTTACGGAGTTCAACAAGAAGCTGATCATACAGGCCGAACTGTCGTCGTCTACCAATCCAAGGTCGGACCCAGAATCTCCGTTGACCTCTTCTCTTTCTCCTTCCTGATGACATGGACTTGGTGAATTGCCAGTTCCATGAGGTTCTGCTGATGTTGGAGAACCGCGATTTCGTATTGTAGCCGCTGCCTGTCGGGATCATCCATCATCCGAGGTGGTTCTTCTAGACGTGATCAGTAGGAACCTCTGTCATTACACATGAGGGTCGGAGGAGAAGTGATGGGGAGATGGTGTGGGACGCGTTTATATACTCTATGACTACACGCTATGTACACGCTGCATACACGATAGCTATACGCTAGGCACACGCTAGAAGAACGGCGGGTGCGTTATAGACCCGTTAAGCACTCGTTCAGCTCGCCCTTATTCGATGCATGTTCGCTGGGCATGCGTTTGAAGCACGCTAGGTGTGCGCTAGGTGTGCGCTAGGCTTTCGCTAGACCTCAGCCGACGAACTTACAACGAATACACAGCGTGTGCTCCGCGTATGTCTGGCGTTGGTCTAGCGTGCTCTGCGCGTGACTGGCGTCCTTTTGGTGTGTAGATTCATGCGTCGAGCTCAACGCACATTTTTGTGCATGCACAAAAAATCTCGACGCACACAGCGAATGACGACGAATGCATAACGTTGGTCCAGCGCGCTCGACGAATGAGTAACGCATGATCACGCACACCTAGCGAACGACAACGCACTGGCCAAAATGGCAAATTTTCAATGCGCTGGCCGTGCGTTCCCCGTGTGTCGCCGATGTGTGACCAGGCCAGCAAAATGCATCCTAAAAGGTGCATAAAATGGTGCAACTTTAATCCTATGCCGAGTCTGCACCCTTTTTCGTTAATTTGCACCATTTATCAACCATTTTTTCTTAGTGTGTAGTCGTTTGTAATTGTGTATACCTTTTGAGCATGATCGTTTAAAGGGGTAGTACAGTTTTGGTAAGGCTGAACTTTAGTAACCAAACCTGGACAGTAACATTATAAACTAATAGTTATAACTCTACCATGCTCGAAAGGTTTACACAATTACAAACGACTAAGTAAAAAGCCTGTTATCATTCAAAAAGAGCCATTAAAACACAAGAGGGCGCTTTCCAGAAAGGCATTGGTTTCAACCATTTTTCATATAAAATTATGCATGTGATGTTTTATTGAAATAATGATTAAATAGAGAGATCATCAACAACTATTTAAAAAACGCTTTTGAAAATGTTTGAAAAAGTGCAAGCATTTTTTTAGTTTTTTGAAAAAAATCATCTTATTATTTGGCCCCAAATAATTATAAGATCAGATATATTTATTGATATTTCAGCCGTTTCTGGGTCGATTTTGACCAAATAAAGTTTATTCTGACATTAAAATTGCATGTTCTCTCAAATTCGACACTCAATTTTTCATTACCTCACAAAGAAATTGTGATGTGCAGCGCCCTCTCTACCAAAACTAAACTACCCCTTTAATGTAACTATTGGTTTGTAATGTAACGGTGCAGGTTTGGTTACTAAAGATCAGCTTCATCAAAACTGTACTACCCCTTTAAAGGGATCTAGTAACTTTGTTGACATGTGCAAAAAGTGATGAATGGTTGATGCCATGTATATTGTTGTTATCTGATATTTCCACAGGGTATTGTGTGAAAATTTCAAGTCAAATGGACGTTGCATGGCCGAGGAATGAGCACAAATGCAAAGTGATATTCACTAACTCACTGCACTCACTTTGTACTCGGTTTCAAAACTCCAACGGATATTTTATAATCTGAAAACTTCAATCGTACATATCTTTGTAACAAAAGGGAAATTTGAAAAACAGAAACCTGTACCATGATTTTATTGTTAATACCAATACAACAAGGTATGGGGGAACCACTTTAAATCAAATTGGATTTTGAGGATTTGGACAATGTTACTAAGTCCCTTTAAGGTTGAAGGTTTGTATTTTGGCATCCTTATTATGGAGGCACAGAGTTTCCATCCACGGAGTGACCAAAACTCAAAGTTATCTCTTTAACAACAATAAACAAGCTTGAATCGGGCTTAGACACTGAATCTGGTCAACTTTATCTAATTTGATCACAATTATAGTGTTATCAAATCAACGCACCATGATCATGAATCATTACATATTATGCACGTCTGCCTAATAATAGTGATAGAGTTGGTTAAAACGTTGAAGCTGAGTTTGTACCTTTGGTTCTGGGACATACACATCCAGGTACAGACAGTCTTCCATGATCTCTAGGAGACCGAGTTCGAACATCGGGTTGGTGGCCTGTGAACACGCCACGGGCATCCTGGTAGCATTGAACTCGCCCTCGACTACCTGACACACATAGTGGGAAAAATAAGATGAAACGCAGTGATCGCTATTGGACAGGAGTTTGTTTGTATGTACATGTAATGTGAAGCACAAGATAATATCAAAGATAAACGTCCCTACTGGGCAGTGGCGTAGCGAGGATCAACGGATTGGGGGGGCACAACTGCGAGGGAGCGGAGCGACCAAGCCCGAGGGCGCGTAGCGCCCGAGGGGGGGAGGGTGTGGGAGGGGGGTGTTCCCCCCTCCCACGGTAGGGAGCTTTTGCAAATTTTCACTTGAAATAATGCAATCTGGTGCATACCTTGGAAGGAAATTTGATAATACTGAATTAAAGAAATCAGGACTTAAATCATCTCCCTCATGATAAAGTATACAAACACAATCGAATCGTGTACATGCACACACACCAGACTCAAATACGCTCACGTCGTATATATCCGTGCTTGTCTATACTTATTGGGGGGAGGGTATGGGAGGGGGTACCCCCTCCCACATGGAGAAATTTTTGAAATTGGTGTTTAAAATATCACTGTAGAAGTATGGTCATTATTGTCTTTTTATTTGTCATTGTATTATAATAGTGAACCTACTCGTAACGTATTTTTAAACGGGAATAGCGCGGAAAGATTGAGCCTTGCATGAGATGGATCCACGTGATCCTGTACTATAGAGCCATCGATATAGAGTGGTGAAGTGTGATGTCATAAATGATGTCATAAAAATAATTTTAATAATATTCAAATTTGGACTTCATTTTCAGAAAGAGCATAACAAATAATGTCCAAATTCCGAAAATCAAAGGAATAGGTTACATATTGGCTAAGATATGCCCATCCGAATGATTTTTTTGTCAATGGGCAATCAGTGTTATAGTGCACTGGTTCATAAATTTAGGAACCAGTGCACTATAACACTGATTGCTCATTGAAGTAAAATTCATTCGGATGGGCATATCTCAGCCAATACGTAACCAATTCCTTTGATTTTCGGTATTTGGACATTATTTGTCATGCTCTTTCTGAAAATGAAGTCCAAATTTGAAAATTCGAAAAAAGTGTTTTTATGACGTCATGGCTTCTGTACTCTATAGTGATAGTGATATAGTGAAACTAAGCAAGGGCGTCAACAACTTCTCAAAAGTGGAGGGGAGACATTGCGTGGAAGCGAAGCGACCGAGTGGGGGAGGGTGTGGGAGGGGGTGTCCCCATCCCACAGTAGGGAGCTTTTGTATTTCGGGGCGTGAAATTGTGCGATTTGGTGCACACCTAAGACAGAAATGTCACGTAATATGAAGTAAACGAGTATGGAACCAAACATACATAATGACAAAGGGAGGGGGACAATCTCCTCCACTTTCAAATGTGGGGTGACATGATATTCCAATATGATTTGCGTTCAGCGCATATGGACCGAATTTTCAGATTATTTTATTTTCTGTGACGGTGTGCTATAGATGAGGGTTTAATAAACTTTGTTTGAGGTGTGCGTTTGAGAAATTACACTGCTCAACACAGTTCGAAAAGTGAGTTCAAGCAAACCGAAATGAAACTTGCAATATGAGAAACAGTATGCGCGCGAAGCGCGCGGCAAAACGAGATTTACAGTCCTTTTCAAACTAAAAAAACACAGCTATTTTGAAGATTAATTATTGATAAATGTGTCTTTCCCCTCTTTGGCATTATATCACTCGATTTTTTTCTTCCTTATTTTCAGAATTATTGGGGGGGCGAAATGATATGCTCGCCCCCAATATTTTCATTGGGGGCGACCGCACCCCTGCCCCCCAGGATCGACGCCATGAGAGGGGGTGTACCCCTCCCACTGTAGGGAGCTTTTGCACATTTTGGGCTTTAAATTGTGCGATTTGGCGCATACCCGAGACCAAAATAAATGATTCGTAGTTCAAGCTATAGAATCAAACATACATAGTGTATGCATATTAAAAGTGGGAGGAACAATCACCTCCATTTTCAAATGTATGGGGAGGGGCATGTCCCCCCTCCCCGTCCCCTGCCTGTTGTCGCGTGACTAGACCCATGACACGGGTCCCTTGAGTTAGTTTCAGTAGGCCTATGCTCAACTGATGCAGATGTCGACTCTGGAGAAGATGACTGGTGCTCCTTCAATCATGATCATCAACAATATGCCAGCCTAGATATGCATCATGAATTAATGGAACGGGTGCATTTGGAGTGAAGAAATTAGTAAAGGAAGTTTGTCTTTACCTAGACATTTAGGACTACGTAGTGCAGCTATGCGCCTTTATAGCCTGCATGAAGGTGTCAAATTGTCAAAATTATCTATAAAAGCGGGAGGCAGATTTTAGATCCTGAAAAGGCCCTTGGTATGATGGACGATTTACCATGTGCTAGGAAGTGTGTTAGGCATATACGCGCTCTATGTCTTCTGAAGCGGTGAGCGTCGATCCTCGCGCACGGGACTGAAATTTTGTATAAGGCGCTATATTGGAAGGATTCTTCAAACTGATATAGGTGCGCTATTGCTAGTACTAGGGAACGACCGTTATGTTCTTCTTTATTATCGTTGATAACATCATTATCATCACACATTTAATAAAACATGATAAATAATAAAGACACATTTGGCTAATGTCGGGTCGTCATTTTTGTTTTGTTTTTTTTTTGCCAAACGATTGGGGGGGCACGTGCCCCCGTGCCCCCCCCCCCCCCCCGTAGCTACGCCAGTAGTACTGGGTATTGCAATCCCGATATTTCAGAGTATTATTGTTACATTAGTAGTATTATTAGTAGTAGTAGTAGTAGTATCATTATCAGTATTATCATTTGTATTATATTATCATTATTATTACTATGATTAGTATTATTATTATTATTCCTGTTATTATTATTATGTTATTATCATTACATTATTAGTGTTATTATTATTATTAATATTAGTATGTTTTATTATTATTATTGATAATTAGTAGTAGTATTATTAGTATTACTATATTAATTATTATCATCTTTATCATTATCCTCAACATTAAGTAGTGTAATCATTCTTATTCTGACCTTGGGCACGGGTCGTCTAAACCTGAGATCACCCACGGGCGGCTCGGCGTACGGGATGCGAGTGTAGGCCGCTACGCTGGCGTGGAAGTTCGGTAGCAGGTAGGGGTTGATGTCGATGCGCTTTCCTCGGAAAGAGCCCGTCGATGTCTCGATCACGGGAACGCCGACGTCATCAAACTCGACGTCGGCAGCCGATGACATGGAAATGGCTGCGACCAGGCAGATTGAGATCAAGAGCAGCCGACCCATTCTGGCAGATGAATGTTTACTGACTTGGCTATGCAGAGATGTAAGTGATTCACCCAACGCAGCCCTTCAATATCGAGCATGCATCGGTTGTACAACTGATTGCAACACAAATCGAGCATTGTCATCGCACGAAACTAATTGAGGGTGCATCACACTGCACTGTTTGCACCAACACGTCAAACATATAAATGGCGTAGTACAAGGGTTGAATCAGACAGGGGTTATGGGAAGGCCCGGGGGAGGGGGGAGGGGGCAACATGTACAACTACGGGGTGTTCATAATATCATTGCATAACTCTTGGAAATGATGATCAGTTTAAGTGCGCTTTGATTAGAGAATAATAGATTAGAGAATATTAGAAGTCGTAGTAAGAATTTTGATCAGATTTCTGGACTTGTAAATTAATTAAAATTTGAATCGGCCATATTTGGGTTATCGGAAACATGGTTAAACAATATCCCTAATTCTCTTTTTTCTATTGATAGATTCTCTCTTATAACCAATAATAAAACAGTGGTGTTTGATTTTATGTTACAAATAATGTTAAATAAAATGTGAAATGGAATAATATATGACTGACGATATTGAAACAATGTTTATTGAAATTGATAACCCGGGTTATAAGAATAAAATAAATGGTGAAATGTATTGACCCCCTCATTCTCATATTAATAATTTATTTGATATTATACATAATATTTCAATAGCACCTCCCTTAATGGCAAACTAAGTTTTGTAATGGGTGATTCTAATTTTGATTTATTGATTATTATCAGGATGATAATTGTCATGAATTTTTAAATATAAGGCTTTTTAATTAATTGCTTCCCCTCATAAGGAAACCGCGTTTAACTGATACATCGCATACTCTTATAGATAGTATTTTTTTAAATGATTATTCTCACTTTGAATCTAGTTTTTTGGTCTCAGATATCTCGGATCTTTTTCCAATATATTGTATTATACCTCACATTAAAATAAACTCACAAGATAATAATGCATTAGGCTTCCGGGACTTATCCGAACATAATCTTATTAGATAAAGAAACAGCTCGCTTATCTATTGAGAGGTCTGTTGTTTTTAACTCTATTGATATTTGAGTTGCTTACAGTTTTGTTTTTATATATAATTACGTCTAATTATGATAATATAATTTCATGAACCGTCCCGTAAAATCTATCATGAAGTACGTAGTCACCCTTGGATAAGTAATTCTTTATTAAAAGCTATTAATTAGACAAATTAATTGTATTATAGATACGAAAACAATTCTACTCCTAGGAATAACAATACATAAAACAACTATCACAATGTACTAATAATGTTCTAGAGGCTGCAAAGACAAGTTATTTTGGAAATCAATTCAAAATATATAGGAATGATGCTAAAAATACTTGGAAAGTAATAATTTAGAAAAAGTATTACGCGCTCAAAAGAGTAACGATACAATTTCTCATGTTGTTAGTGGTAATGTATTAATACAGGACAAAAACGAGATTCCAGAAACGTTTAATAACTATATAAGTTAAATCATAACGGAATACGTGGGCAGGCATTGGACTGGTGCAGGAGTTACTTAGAAAATGGAAAACAATATGTTGTTGTTAATGAGCATGAGTCAAGCCACAGATTTGTTTCTTGTGGAGTACCCCAGGGGTCACTCCTTGGCCCTCTTCTTTTTATTATATATATCCATGAATGACTTTCCTAATGCTTCTCAAGTATTATCTTGTATACAAACTTTTTGCGGATGATTGTAGCCTTGTTATTCACATCGTGGTCCAGAGGCCTTGCGTAATATAGTTAACAATGAAATAAAATTGGTACAGAAATGGATTCACGTAAAGATATTATCATTCAATATTGTTAAAAACACAATATACCGTATGGTTTTTAGAAATACAATAAAATCACTACCTGGACATAATTATGTCAATAAATTATATTAACGAGTGGATAATAGTAAGTTCCTAGGCTTATATATGATAGTGATGTATCTTGGAAATCACATATTAATTATTTATGTAATTCAATTTCTAGAAATACTTGCATTTTATATAGATTAAGGAATTTTTCAAACTACTGTTAAAAATACTCTCTTTGGAACATTTATATAATTTTACATGTATTATGCAATTTTAGCATGGGCAAAAGTGCGTCATTGTTACTTAATAAACTTGTTAATATACAAAAACGAGCTATTGAAATTGTTAATAGAAAAGGATTTTACGCCCATACAATATAATTATTTTATTCAAAAACAGTATTGAAAGTAACTGATTTATGTCTTTATAATATTGGGATATGTATGTATAAATTGTCCAATAATGAACTTCCTGATAGGTTTATGACAATATTCAAAGAGAAGAATAATTTTCATACGTACCCCACTCGGCAAAGTAGTTCCTTCCATTTACCACGAAGGCGTACACAATTTGCCCAAAAAACATTATTAATACTTATATTAATTTCTTCATTTATTCATGACATGATAATAGTCCCCCCCCCCCCCCCCTAATTATATCCCCTATGTACACATGTGTGACACCGCCTACATACAATTGCATTATTACACTATAGCTACATGTAATGTAGAATCCTTTATCATTTTAGACATATAAGTATTCAATCGGTTCCCAGGCACCACTTACAATAATGCAATAATGAACACTTCTACGTTGGCACGCAATACACTTTGGAGTTTGTACCGGGGCTTGGCTTCGTACTCTGCAAATATAAAATTATATATAGACAATGAGATCATGAGCTACATTATAATCGACGGTGAGATAATTATCTCAAAACGGAACGAGGTACTTATAATAAATCAAGTCTGCCTTGTGACTGTAGTCTTAAAACTAGAATGTGATTAGGTGTGCAAATGGTTACTATACAACATTCAACGTATTTACGGTATTGTTTAATATAGGTTTTCCCATCCATTTTCAAACTATCGTCAATCAAATTCAAACATTGCTAACTTCAATTTCGTCCCGAGAAGTCAGGAAACTGCAGTTGCTACATTCGATTTAGTCATTTACCATTCGAATTGATCAATGGTCATACAAATTCTAAATTTGCTCATTCGAATTCGTCATTTTGCAATGGAATTCGTCCCGTCTGGTCATAAAACGCACAATGTGAAGTTCGAACATAGACATTGAGTTCAAATTTACAAAGGATAATAATGAAAAGATGATGAAACAAAGTATACAATACAGCTTTCCATGTTGTTGGACGAATTTGAATGGAAAATAACGAAATTGAATGCACAATGACGAAATTGATCATCACATTGTACATTGGCAGAAGCGATCGGACGAAATTGAATACGTATTGACTAAAATGATCGGTACAATGACGATTTTGATTGCGAAAGAACGAAATTGGGTGCGTAAATGACGAAATCGAACATTACATATGACCGGCGAAAGATTTTCTGGACGAAATTGAAGTTAACAATTAATGAAATTGAATGACGATTGTTTGAAAATGGATGGGAAAACCTATATTAAGGGTTCTACAGTGAGACCTTTATAATGATATTTCCGGATCATTTAATTATTGATATATATTCTAACCCAAAAAGCTTTCACATACCAGAAAATAATGGAGTGAATGCTGCGGAACAAAATGTAAATAATTATATCGCGGGTCTATGTCATTATATTTTCTTTTATTTGCATAACGAACGAAAATTGTAATGCAACCACAATGAGGGTTCATACTTTATAGATCGTACTGCGGTGTCTATTTCTGTTGTTGCACATGGTGTGTGATGGAGGGCGGCATTCAGGACAACCTTCTATTTCGCCAAAGACCTGTATAAATATCTCATCATTGTTGTATTCGTATGTAAATAAATGCCTTCCCGTTTGATATCTCAGCGTAGGCAAATTACACAGAGTTAGCTATTCTCGTTAGGACTACATCATGACTATATACGGTTATATACGTTCAATAATTACCAGTTTATATCGCTCTTACGACATTAACCCATACAAGGCCCCAGCCAAATAGTATCAGAGAAATCGTGTTAACACTACTATATTTATTCTCCATTATGGGTTCATAACCATAAGGGAGTAATGCGGAAAAAATACCCTGGTCTTATTAATTTCTTTATTGAGTTGTTTGTGCTTGTGAATTCGGACCGTTAAATATTGCATGTTTTTGAGTCAAATTAAATAAGAAGAATCCCTTGAAATGTAATGTAAACAAACACATATTAAGTCAAAGAACTTATCGGAGAGTACCAATAACAAAAACATGGAAAATTGTGTGCGTTTTGTATCATATAACAGGGTATATCTTAAATTTGAATTACACCTGCATGTGTAACAGTCACGGCCCTGGTAAACAGTCACGACCCTGCTGAAAAACAGCTTCTAGCTGAAAGCGGGCATTTTATAATTGTATATACCGTGATTAAATAAAATTAGAAAACAGTGTAGTTGGTGATTTTGTTATCCTATCTGCAAGGACAAGGTAACAAATATTTTAAACCACGTAAATGATAATAATTTATGTCTGTCACGTGACATGCACTGTCGCAATTATTGGGGTCATGGGTATTGAATGAACTAACTATCATAGTATTTTGTTTATGGCCATCGATGCTACCGAGGCAACCACACGTCCCTTGTATGAAATTCTAAGATAATAACTATTCATTCAAGTGTACAAGTCACAACGAAGGATAAAATAACGAGCCTTAAAAAAAATCCCACCTATCTCTGTTTAAAGAGAGGGCGATAGTTATGCTGTTGAATATTTACAAATTGAGCCTACATAAACTGATACATGAAATAGATTGTCAAATAAGTATCAGTAATGCCTGTTGTAGTTGTAGTCTAATTTGCCCTGATTTTCGCCTTAATAAGTGTAATAAATAGTTTGTGTTCCCGTATAATACATGTATAACTCAAAACAAGATGACACAAATCGCTACGCCCACTGAATCCGCGTTCACCCGTTGGCTCGAAATAGATCTCTTTCTACTGGCGAACATGTGGCGCCATCATCAGCTTTTCCTGATCAATCTCTTTTCGCAATGGTAAAAGGATTCGAATTCATCCTTGTGTCTTGAGCAGTTCCGTGGAGTGGTACTTTGTTGAGGCTCCCGGGGAGGGGGGGGGGGGGGGGGGGGGGGCAAGGGGATGATTGCCCTTCCCCGAACCCCCCCCCCCCCCCCCCCCCCCGATCCCGATGAGATACCTTGTCCAATGTTCACCCCCAGCAAATCGGTGTAGGGTCTTTTCAGATCATGTTACCCCTAGTAGCTTTTAGCTTTCAATATGAGGGTCGTTGGTTCGATTCTCAACCGCGGCACGCGTGTCTTTCTGCAAGACACTTAATCCACACTTGTTGCTCTCAACCCAGGTATATCATGAATTTATTCCTTGAAATGCTGGATGCGCCTGCAAGGTAGTTCAGCTACAACTAGGGTTATAGTATTGTGCAGTATAATGCGCCTCAGAATATAATTTTTAGATTGATGGCGCATTTTAAATGTGATTAATTTTTACCATCATTGTTATTAACAGTATTATTATAGGTTTTCCTGGTCACATTCGTCAAAACAGCAGCCAAACTGACAATTCGATCATTCAACTTAAAGGGATAGTTGAGTTTTGGTAGAGAGGGCGCTACACAACAAAAAAAAAGAATTTGTGAGATAATGAAAAACTGAGTGTCAAATTTGAAAGAGCATACCATTTTAATGGCAGAATAAACTTAATTTGATCAAAATCGGTTCAGAAACGGCTGAAATATCCATAAACATAGCCATTTGTAATAAATTTGGGGCCCCACAAGTATTCGATCATTTTTAACCAGCCGTTAAACATTTTCAAAAGAAGTTTTTAGATAGTTGTTGATTATCTCTCTATCTAATCACTATTTCAACAAAACATCACATGCACAATATGTTTGTTTGTTTCGTTTGTAATGTTTGTATTCCCTTAAGCGTGGTGGAGTTATAATTATTAGTTTGTAATGTAATGGTGCAGGTTTTGGTTACTCAAATTTAGTTTGACTAAAACTTTACTCTCTCTACCAGAACTCAACTATTTATTCAAATTATTTTTGTATCGTTCAAATTAACACTGCATAATCGTCATTCAAGTGCTGTTCGCTATATTCATTTTCACTTCAAGAACATTCAAATTCGTTAATAGGCATTCGATTTTGTACTGTTATTTATTCAAATTAGATTTTTTATCGTTTATCAAATTAACACTGCATAATCTTCATTCAATTTCGCGCAGGTAGTGAAGAGCAAAACATTTGTACCTCAATCAACATTCAAATTCGTTTATAGGCACCCGATTTCGCACATTTAACCTTCAAATTGGTTTGTCATATAAATATTCCTCTCTTGTATAATGTTTGTATTAGTTCTCAATTTGTATTAAACCATAACAAAGTTTCACATACATATGTGCTAATTAAAAACATTCCCCATAAGCATGCTACGTATACATTGTGCCTGTACATCACATGCACAATTTTGTATTTAAAATGGTTGAAATGGGTGTTTTTTATAGAGCGCCCTCTTGAATTATAACGGCTCTTTTTTAATGATTACAGGCTTATAGTCGTTTGTAATTTTGTATACCTTTCGAGCATGATGGAGTTATAATTATTAGTTTGTAATGTAATGGTGCAGGTTTTGGTTACTAAAATTCAGTTTGACCCAAACTGTACGTTCTCTCACCAAAACTCAGCTATCCCTTTAATTGCCCTCAAGTGAAATGTTGGTAGTAAATCATAATTGTCTGTACCAGTCACAATGCACAAGCTATATAATTTTACGTAATTGATATCAAATGCTTCGACAGCCTGCAGTGACAGTGTCTGATATAACTATATCCACGGACTAACATAAAACTACACGGTAAGTTGTATTGTTCCTGCCAAGAGCTCGATTTTGTTTCATTAGTACAGTTGATATTGCCTTTTTGTAAATTAGTTTTAAAAGAATTATGTCATTCTTGTTTTGAAGTAAGTGTCACTGTGCATGTGGGTAAAGTCTGCATATATTGCATATATTCCCTTCTACTTTCTAGTCATGCATTTCGTAGTATTTTCAAAGCAACTATTGTATGTTATCATGCATACAAAAACCAACACATTTTTAAAAATATACCTACCGTCATTATTGTGTGCTATGCAATTGTATTTCCGTCTTATAATGTATTTATAATGGAAATCATGCAGTAAAGGGGAAAGGACTCCGGAAGTTTAAATTCCGGTCCTTTCTATAATACACAGCAACTCTCCACATTAAAGGTATACATGGTATATAGGCCACTTTATAGTAACCTCGTTCTCATGTGCCAAAAACTAGGTTGGATTGGAAAGTCATTATATCAGTATAATTGTCCATGTTTGCAAATTCATCTGCGAAAATGTCATAGCAAACAAATTGTAGCCTTTGTACAAGTCCAGCGTTGGTTTGTTCTAGCTTCCGACTTGATAAGTCTTTTATTATCACTTCTCCGTTATAATACTTATAATTTAAAGTGAATTATATTTGTATTCAAGAGGAGTGATGTCGTATAAGTCGGGTTCGTGCATTTTGACCTAGTCAGGGCAAATTACAACATTATTACTGTGGTCTTTTACTGACTAGACACTTGGAATGCCAGGAGAAAGTTTAAGATGGTCAATATAGCAACTGAATATCCATTGCTCAATATCGCGAGCTATATTACAGTAATAGCTAATATCTCCAGGGGGGTGTTTCACAAAGATCCTAAGTTGAACTTAACTCTCAGTTGGACTTAAAAGTATGGAAAGCCATTTGTAGCCTTTGAATAAAATATTTTCAAAAGCAAAACTGCAAGTATTTTAGTTTATTCATAATTTGGACATGAAGAACATGAAATCTCGTTGATAAAATAAACATATTAATGATTTGAAACAACAGTTTATGCCTTTTAAAAGGACTTTTACAATTTGTTTTAAAAGAAACTAACGGCTTTTCATACTGTTTAAGTCCAGCTTAGAGTTAAGTTCAACTTAGGATCTTTGTGAAACACCCCCCCCCCCTAATCCTAACCCCCCCCCCCCCCCCAGGTCTAGCTTAATTAGGGGTATAAATGTACCACGCTTATCACATCATGTAACCTTTAATATGATAATTTGGTTATTCTCATGTTTGTATTTCCTGCTTCCTTCCCTGTTGCAGCTGCGGAAGTATAAACGTGAAATCAACTAGAAAATTGTCACACACGCACAGGGCCATATGTGAACGGACAGTGTTTTGAGATCATGTGGTAACAAGCTACGTTAGGACGTTCGCTCTCCTTGTTCACAAGTCATCAGTATGCTACTCTCTTAATTTCTAGGACTTATTTTTAAGTCCAAAGGATTTATTTGTTTAAGTCCAAGTGGACTCAGGAGAGTGACAAAACCATAGGACTTAAAATCAATCTATCCTAAGACTTAAAATTTTAAGTCCATGTAGGACTTAAATTTTAAGTCTATTGGATTTATAATTTAAATCTTTCACGACTACTTTTTAAATCTTCTTAGATTTATTTCTAAAATAAGTCCATCATGGATTTAACTATTAAAGTTTTGATTTTAAATCTTTCTTGGATTTATTTCAAAATAAATCCATGATGGATTTATTTCAAAATAAATCCATGATGGATTTAAAAGAAAACACTTAAAAGAAAACGAGTTGATACACTTTTTCTGTTGGTGTAAATTTGTTTATTTCATCTAAATTGAAATGTACATTTATTTCACAATAATATAAATCAAAACATATAAAGAATAAATATAAACCCTGGACCTGTACATACATACAATTGAACAAAAAGTTCCTGTGACAAATTATATATACTGCTACAAGCAAACATAAATCAAATGTAGCAACTGCACTTAGCGGAGTATACAGTGTGTATCAAAAAGAATGGTACAGTCAGAAAATATATATTTTTTAATATAAAAATTGTTCGTAAGTATAAGTATTTGATATTATATCAAAGCGAATAAATGCTCTTTATGTTGCTATTTTAATCATACTTATGGCTTTTGTTAATCAAGAGTTATGCCACGTTTTAAGCGATGAGGCAAAATCCCGTTTGTGCCACTTTTTGTATTTATCGTCGAAATTGTCATGAAGGTTTTAACAATGGAATAGTATTATTGCTGTAAATAGATAATTATGAGGAAAATACTGACCAAAATCCGCCAAAGCATCTTCCAGAATGATATATAATACTTAGTAACACATACACAAACACACACATACACACACGTACATACATACACTAATGAGCGTGTGTGGTGTATGAATGGTGTGTTTGTGCATATACTACTAAGTACACACATACACAAACATACACACATACACAAACATACATACACCCACACACACAAGCCAATGTGAGTGTGTGACATACGTACAAAACTTAAGTACATATTAAAAGATGCTTCAGTAATTTCTTCCATCTTTGTCCTCACAAAGTAATTGTTTTGTTGTTGAAACTTTCATGACAATTTCTTTGATGAATACGAAAAGTGGCACAAATGGGATATTGTCTTGCCGCACTAAACGTAGCATAACTCTTGATTTACAAAAGTAAATGATATGATTTAAAAAGCAAAAGAAGGAGCTATCATTCTGCTTTAATATGATACCAAATACACATACATTTTCAACAAAGATCATACCTAGATACATTTTTTTCCTGACTGTACCATGTTTTTTTGATACAGACTGTATAAAACACGACGTGCTTCCATCCTGATTGTAAAGTTCTATCAAACTTGACGAAAGAAATAAGCATTTTCATAAATATCAGAAATACAATTTGGTATGATTACTACACATTTGTATCAAACTTATAATTCATTTCTATACATACAACAATTAAGGTAACAATGACAAATTATCGTAAATAAAACAAATAAATAAAACTGAAAATTACAATATAAAATATACAACTTCATGGGATAAAGTTATCAAAATTAATAGGGTTAAATTACTCATTGCATTCCAGGTTTATATAGGCCTAGCCCAGAAAAAAGCAGCACGGTTGATTTTTAATTTCTGCATGTCAGAAATTCCTTATTAGCCTTATCTGTTAGCTAGTGTATTTTATGCTGAAGAAAATGAAACACACACAGATATTGGTTAAGCCTTGGTAACACATGCCCTTACGAATGCTGTACGAACAACTTTTATACCATATTGCAGCCATACAAAATCAATCGTACGTACAATGTTCGTAAAGGGATTTGTGACCATGGCTGTAAATAGTTTTGCTTACACATATCTGCTAACAATAAGAAGAAATAAGTAATGATTCTGTTGGAAATCCGTAATACTTGCATGTTTTGCATGGAACTACATGGTGTTTCTATTAACAAAAATTAGTAATCTTCAGTGAATAAGTAACCAAAGTACCAAACCAGACAAGTCTGACGATGGAATTAATACTGAATACTAAGAATTAGTAATAGTTGGTAGCTATGATACTTCTTCAGCCAAATTACATCACGTTTGCAAATTGTTGTACATGTATTTACAGCTGGGAAACCAGTATTCATTCAAAGGCAACTGAATCCGAACGGACACCTTTTCACAGCTAGGTAAGCACCAAGCACGCCGTCCAAACTCTGTGGTCGGCTTGTGACTTACACTCTAATTTTTTAACTCCTTTTGCTAAAGAAGCGTAGAAGCAAAACTGCTCAACCAAAATTGATGATCTTGGGTGTCATTTTCTGAAAAAGCATTTATTTTTAGATAGGAAATACTCTTGTGACATGAATATATCAAAACTCCTGTGTGCCGTTTTTGGAGGTCACCTTGCATAACTAAAAAAATGACATTTCATGAATACTGATTGTATACATTAAATTATGATTACTGCACATTTAAATCAAACTCATAATTCATTGTTCAAAACTGCGAATTGACTGTAAATTCTTACTGGAGTAACAAGAAAATTTTAGAAAATAATCAGCAGTATGGTACATAACTACATAATATGAGAGAAGATGTAAAAGAAAAAAATAATAATTAGGAAAAAAAAATCATTGTTAAATTGAAAGTAAAGGGGGCAGTATAATACCAGCAATGATATTGTCTTAATTATAAATTCCATAGTTGGTACTTGGTAACAGTTACTCAGGAGAATCTGTAAAGGTTTCATTGTAAAAGGCGTAGGCAGAGTGATATTAAAGACAAACATAAGAAAGAAAGAAAAATAGATACAACTGGCTTATACTGCATGGCAATATTAATATTGTATTACAATTATTATACTCATTATTATTACTCATGTATTGCAAACATCTTATTTTACATGCAAACCGAAGGCAAAAATGGGAACACATGTCTAACTAGTTTCCTTGTAAGCATTGTAATAATATTACTTCACATCATTATGTATAAGAATAAATCACAAACTTCACCGTGCCAATCATGCTATTGACATCACAATAGGTTACATTATACACAGTAAACATAAAAACAAAACAACGAAAATAACAAGAACCTTTTTCAAACCGAGTTCATGATACAATTGTTATTTTCTCTGAGTCTTCTTAAATCATGTCAAAGACCCATAGTCTTCCAAAGTTTAAGTTCTCTGACTGTGACAGTCCAAAATGTTATTAAGAAGACTCAACAGTCAATATCAGTTTTTCCTGACATAATAGTTATTTGCAGTGGTAATGTTCAAACTAAAATTATGGAATCATTGTTCTTCAAGATTTGTCACAGTTCGCTATCCATAATTGGACTAAAAACAAACACTGTTCTCCACTGCACATAAGCTCTGCAAAAACAAAGCAGATTACAGTTTCTCAAAGTTACTTCAAAATCGGCTTCTTTCGCTGTTTGAAGTTCCGCTCAACCAGTGTACTGAACGTCAGCACACTGACCAAAGAGTCCGTGTTCCGATAACACCGACGATGTCGAGTCGCTCCTCGTCGTCCACAACGATAACGCTTGAAACGTCCAACCTGACGATCTCCGTCCGGCCCATCGTTGACTCCACGATCTCCTCCGATGACCAGGCTCCACCTGTCGACTACGCTGTCATTCACCATCTCTCCGACAAAACTCTGGCAGACGTCGCTTGCAATTAACAGGCTCTCCTGCCTTTCGACGTCGCTGACGTCCATCCCAATGACGCTCGCCTTCATACCGCCAACGCTCACCTTCCCTTCGATGTCGCTGACCTCCATTTCGGCGAGGAAGACAGCGCAGATAGCGGCATGCACCTCCCTCCGTGAAGCCCCTCACCTTGCCACGGATGTTGCTGCTTACGATGCTCCCCACCTCGACTCCGATGACGACCACCTTGCCGAGGACATCGTTGACCGTCACACCAACTCTCCAGCTGCAGCAAGGGCACCCTCTGGAACCGCAGTCCCTCTGCTCCCGCAGACATCTCACGCACCTTCCCTCTGCATCCTATGAATAAAAATGTGTGAACGAAAAGTAATCTTTTCACGATACATATGGAGAAGGCCTGACTGACAGGTTCAATAAGTACAATAGAAGACGTTTACGATTCTGAATATTTGCTCATAATCTAATGATTATTTACAAGGGAATGCAAACAAAAAAAGAAGAAAAATATCTGTTGATTATTGTTAGAATCATGAGTTGCACCACCTAGTCTTATCCAACAAAATAAAACGGACCTTTTAATAGGGGGCCATATTAATTATGACGGCGATGGCCAACGGTCGGCGAGATGGACGATGAATGCACAATCTTCTCCGCTCGCGCTCCTGCTCCATGAAAGTGAGGCCACCAGCTCCTCCTCGAACTCATCGCCAACAGATCGATGACAACCAAGAGCCACCACACGCCGAACTTAGCCATGCTGGACACCATGACCAACATTTACATCGGTCTCTTAATATCGTTCATCCATGTTAGGAGACTTGGCCATACATGTAATACGACCCTTAGGGCGCATATAAACTAATGAGAGTTATGCCACCAAATCAAGACCATTTTTTTAATTTACACATTTCTGCTTTATTGTAACAAAATAAGAGTATTATCAGTGAATCTAAACACAACACAAAAGTTCCCCCTAATTCTAAAACAAGTCCTTGTAATTTCAAAACCTGGAATGTTTACAAACTGCTATCAGGCACACATGTTGCTGTAATATCAGCTACATTTCGTGAGAAATTGAACAATTTGAAGGAAAGTCATCTCTTTTATACGGTAAGTAGTTAAGACAAAGTGTGCACATGCATCATCCAAATCTGCTGAATATTCTAGACAATGTGAGTAAAATTTCAATAATTTCAGTGCTTTTTATCTTTTGATAAAAATTGTTAAATATTAGCCATTCGATGAGTAGTTATTGCAATTCTACAATTTTACAAACATGAACAGTGTTACTGTAATAGCGCTGCGGCCGGACTGCGCGGCGACTAACACAGGCCAGGGTACGCGTATGAACGGTGCATTGCATGCAGACTGCAGTCTGTCATGTAATCCCGGGGCGCTAGTTGTTCGCAGTTAGGCCTACTTAGATGAAATTTACATATTTATCGTCGGCTGTTGACTCCCAGATTAATCTATCACATCCTATTGTATTCACACTACATTATGCTTACCTTTGAGTAGCTTTGTCACACTCCCATCGTCATCGATTTGTTCGAGAAATTCCTCCATCAAGCCGCGTCGACGTCGCTTCGTGAAATCCAAAATGGCAGTCAAAACGGGTTTCAACTCTTGCGAATTGCATGACATCATTTGTGGGTAGTCTGATTGGCTTAAAGTTTTAAGTCCCCATTAGATTTAGATTGCGAAGCCAAATTTCAATCGAAGGGTACAGGAGGCCCAATGAAATAAGTCTTTAGGACTTAAAATATTTTAAGTCGTAAGAAAGACTTAAAATTTAAGTCCTAGAAATTAAGAGAGTAGCTATTACGAACAGGACACACTCTTTGATTGCACGTCTTCATGTTCTCCTTTCTTTGCTTACAACATGTACAATTCAAGATATTAGATTTGGAGAACTAACACGTGAAGATATCCTGAAAATCCGGTTACACTTGTCGAATCGCAATGATCTCACCAGTCATGGTTGATAACAAGAGTGTAATCACGTGATCGATATAGGAACTTTCGGAACGCGTGCAAGAAAACGATTACGTCACTAACGGAAGCGCGTAAATGCGGACAGAACGGCGATGGTAGTGCTCAGATTTCAGAACATTACTGTGAACAACTGTGAACAACAATGCAATGATGCGGACTACTGTATACATTAAACAGACCACAACTTGATGTTGGTAATAATTATGTGCATTACAAACGCATTTGACAGATTGAGGTAACCGTGTAAAGGTGCTTCTTGAAAATATGGAAAATATCAAATACATTCCTGCGGAGAGCAGGGAGTTGAGTGAAAACAACTGCGATGAAGGAGCTGATGATCCGTTGCAGCCTAGCAATCGTGAGGGTAACCATGGTAACTTTCCTGTTGCGTCCTCCATTTCGTCCCTCATTTCGAATGCGTCTTACACAAAAGAAGTCGTAGATATTTGCACCTTTACAGATACTGAAAAACAACCGTTTGTTAATGCTCGAGTGGACGACACACCTTCCGACCTACCATGCCTACGTGAAAGCGATGGCTGTGTTTCAGTTGCGTCCGAATGTTCGTCTAGCATATCAAACATATCTTACTCAAAAGAAGTAATTGGTTTATGCGACGATGAAGATCAGAAGCAACACCCCCTACTACGATCGTTGTCTCTCCCTGCTCTTGGTACCATCTCTGCTACTAGTACATGCATCAGTAACCATGGTAACGTACACCGTGGTTCCCAGCCTTCTATCGAGACTCAGAATGTCCCGGTGCTCCCCATGCACCGGTACCACGTAGAACAGGAGCGCGTCCGATCAAGCGCCAGGCGCACTCAAGGACGAATGACACTTCAGAAGCGTATCAAGGACACGAAGACGACGCTCTACATTCACAAGGAGATGGGATCGACACAAGCGGTGCTGGTTACCATAGTTACCAGCGGGATTCCGGAAGTAAGGTCTCTGGGACCGACTCGACGGATCTGACGAGATCCCAGGTCCTGACCTTCATCAGTCTCGCCATCTCTACCTTCCTGGACCAGGTCTCTTTCTCGGTCCTGGCGCCCTTCTTCCCGAGAGAGGTGAGTTGATTGGGAGGGTGCGGTTCGTTATTCCGAAGGTTCGTTATTCCGAAGGTTCGTTATTCCGAAGGTTCGTTATTCCGAACACGCAAATTTCCTATACCTGAGTGTTCGTTAATCCGAACATTTGTTGCATTATTCCGAAGGTTCGTTATTCCGAAGGTTCGTTATTCCGAAGGTTCGTTATTCCGAAGGTTCGTTATTCCGAAGGTTCGCTATTCCTAAAATGAAATCGGGTTCGTTATTCCGAAGGTTCGTTATTCCGAAGGTTCTTTATTCCGAAGGTTCGTTATTCCCAAGGTTCTTTATTCCGAAGGTTCGTTATTCCGAAGGTTCGCTATTCCTAAAATGAAATCGGGTTCGTTATTCCGAAGGTTCGTTATTCCGAAAATAAATTAGGGTTCGTTAATCCGAAAATGAAATACGGTGTATGTGCGTGTGTGTGTGTGTGTTTGTGTGTGTGTGTGTGTGTGTGTGTGTGTGTGTGTGTGTGTGTGTGTGTGTGTGTGTGTGTGTGTGTGTGTCTGTGTGTGTGTGTGTGTGTGTGTGTGTGTGTGTGTGTGTGTGTGTGTGCACTGGCGTAGTTGTGGGGGGGGGGGGTGTCATGGGCCCCCCTCCCAAATCAATTTAAATCATGGCTTTTATCTAATTTTATTGGAAAAGAGAGTAAAAACTCAGATTGCCAAAGCTCCCTAACCGGGGGGGGGGGGGGGGGGGGGGGGGGGGACACCCCCCTGCCCTTAGTTGCTATTTATGATGAAATACATACAATTCAGACAAATAAAATGTGATTTTGGACTGATATCAAGCAGCAAAATCTAACTTTATGACATAATTATAATTATATCAAATTGATTTTGGTTTTATTTCATGTTTTTTTACATGAGAAAGATATAAATATATATATCTCATTCTTATTGCACTGTTTTACAAAGAAAAAGAAAATACAATTTGACTAGAATTGTAAAGCCACTCTTTGCCCCCCTCCCCTTTCTCCCCCACCCCCCATGCAGCCACGGCAATTAGAGTAAGATTGATCCCCTTTCCCAAGTCCACACTGCTCAAAATCAAATCAACTCAATTCTTTTCTACGTCATATTTATTTAATTTTCGGATTAACGAACCCTATTTCATTTTAGGACTAACGAACCTTCGGAATAACGAACCCGATTTATTTTCGGATCAACGAACCTTCGGAATAACGAACCTTCGGAATAACGAACCTTCGGAATAACGAACCCGATTTTATTTTCGGATCAACGAACCTTCGGAATAACGAACCTTCGGAATAACGAACCTTCGGAATAACGAACCTTCGGAATAACGAACCTTCGGAATAACTGAACCTTCGGAATAACGAACCTTCGGAATAACGGACTGTAACCGATTGGGATGAACCCACATGCTTTGAGATGTTGATTTTCTATTGTACAGGGTGCCCAAACAAAACGGAACGGGGCACTTCCCAAAATAAAGTAACAAAGTGATTAAGTCAATCGGATATGATGTCCTTTCCAATAAAAAAACGATACCAAGAACAGTCATTTTGGTCGTGCAGTTTTTGTTTTAGGGCTCGGAATAACGAACCTTCGGAATAACGAACCTTCGGAATAACGAACCTTCGGAATAACGAACCTTCGGAATAACTGAACCTTCGGAATAACGAACTTCGGAATAACGGACTGTAACCGATTGGGATGAACCCACATGCTTTGAGATGTTGATTTTCTATTGTACAGGGTGGCCCAAACAAAACGGAACGGGGCACTTCCCAAAATAAAGTAACAAAGTGATTAAGTCAATCGGATATGATGTCCTTTCCAATGAAAAACGATACCAAGAACAGTCATTTTGGTAGTGCAGTTTTTGTTTTAGGGCTCTGTGCAGTGACACCATGTCAGAGTCCCTTTTTTGTCAATTTTGATAAATCGCACTTACTGCCTCTCATAGCGTCGAACAAAGAGCAAAACGCGCGCCATTGTTAGTTTGCATTCAGCTGTGTGCCAATGGAATGGGCATAGGTGATCGATGATATGACGGGCAGGAAGTGCGATTTATCAGGCAGTGACTTGGTAAAAAATGAAAAAAATGGGAACCTGACATGGTCTCACTCAAGACGTCCTACAACAAAAACTACTCGTCCATAATGTATGTTCTTGGTATCGTCATTCATTGGAAAAGGACACTCTATTCGATGGACATAATAATTTTGTTACTTTATTTTGGGAAGTGCCCCGTTCCGGTTTTTTGGGGTCACCCTGTAATAGGCAATAAGTCATAATACACATTATTTATGGTACACAAATTTTCGATAAAACAATGAGTAAGGGCAGTATTTGTTGTTGTTGTTATCTTTGCTTTGTCTAGATTACAATATTACAGAATCACTTCAAGATGTTCAGCAATGGCTGCTACTGGGATAGTGAATAAAACAATACAAATAATTATCGGAAAGTGAATAGAAAGACTTGCATTTTCAGAGTTGCATTTTCAGAAAATACCATTAGGCCTACTTTCTCAGTTTCTCATTTGCCCTGCTGGCATGGTTGGCAATTTGTTATTATGCCATCCGCCCAAGTGGTGTAGTCAGGAACAGCTGACGTACGCCCACCTCCCGTTGTAAGCCATCACGGAAATGAATAAAACTACCCATGTGCATAGAACTACGACACTGACGATGATGTCTGGCTTGAACAATATAAGTATTTTATTTTTGTTTTACTTGTCAACTCATTATTGACTTTATTCCATGCCTCTAAGTGCCAAAATGATTGACGATGCAGGCCGTTGCTATTTGGGTGATAGTCGTCCTTAATACCAGTCGTAATTCCTGCCATTCAATGTCAATGTGCCGCTTCAGGACGGAATGCTCCACATGTAGTGGAGATGGTGCGGGCTGGCATTGTTTCGTACGACAGGGGCAATAGTAGTATATATTATATGACCTAGGCTATATAGATACTGGTGTGCGATTGGTCAAAATGATGTCACGTGACCATTGCTACAAGGATGAGACGCGTTATATTGACCAACATGACGTCAATTACGTCATACCATTAGATATAACGCCGTTATATCGACTCGTATGACGTAATTTACGTCACAATGGGTGTGTGAAGATGAACAATTTTGCGCGTATTAGCATCCTGGCACGCGCAGCGTTGTCCAGCTTTCTACGGAGATTGCGCGATCCGAAAGTAAATTTGAAAGGAAGGTCGAATAAAGGAGCATTTTGCGCAGCATTTCGATAACAACACGTCTGTTCTACTGGAAGGATTTCGATTTAATTTAATGATTTTCCCTTGTCCATAATTTTATTTCAACACCAAATTTCTATTTATCTTGATTTGTATCTATATAGGTCATCATAATATAACAGATATTGACTTTTTCCTTCGGGAACCATATAACATTTCATTTCCCTTGGGGAGTTATATTTTTGTCTCGGAATACTCTATTTTTCCTCAGCGCTACGCGCTTCGGAAAAATATAATGTCCCTCGACAAAAATATAACTTCCCTCGAGGATCTCAAATGTTATATTGCCCCTCTAGACAGTCAATATCTGTATAAAAGCGATTGAGGACGCGGGGCCTTATCAAAAAGCTAGATAAAAGTGTAAGCTCGTTGATTGTCATCTCTTAATTGGTCAACTACTTCATGATTGGCGAACTTCATCATTTCTTGCAAATGATTGATATGTATGATTGTATGACATTAATCAATGACATTTTTTTTTTTTTTTTTTTATAATATGCTATAGTGAACAATAGCCCACAAGGTGAGATATAAATCTAACTCTAATATAGGCAAAGAGCGCTATAAAAGACATCCTCATAGGCCAATCAATGGTTCACAGCAGCTTAAGATTTCTGAATGCCCTCAGAGTTGTGTCATGTTGTGTAATTTAATGATACTTGATGTCCTTGTCAAAAGGTGCTGATGCACACGTGTCTTGAATGATTGACATCCGTCATATTAACATAAATACTAGGGACGGGTATAGTTTACACGCCAAACACACACTTTCTACACAGACAATTAGCATACATGTTGGCGTGTCAAAATAGTTATGTCAGCCATGCATTGTCCGTGCATTGCCTGCGTGCGACACAGAACAGTAATGACAATGTGCGTGTGAGTGTAGTACATGAGTATTGGACATGCGTACTGCTGCAAGTCACACATACTAGTATGTTATGATATATATATTGACTGATATAGTGCGGACATATTAAACTCCCTAATCAATATCATACAATTATCGCTTTGCACATATGACAAAGATGATACCTACGTCCGGTTGATACAGATTCGTGTAGGGAAAAATAATGTTGCTGGTACATGGAAACAAGTGTGTTATATATTCATCATAAACAAAAACGCACCAAGTATACAAGCACCATATAAGCACGCACATCGGAACGTGTACATTGGCGTAGATCCGATCCGAAGAGTGGGGGATGGTGGCGGTCATCATTCTATATGGCGAGAAACCAAGTTATTTGGGGAAGAGGTCGGAAGGTTTATAAACCGGGGTGGAAAATGTTTGTAAAAAAGACATATTTATTTCATCGTAATCTTAGAAACTATAATAACTCAATATAGCATTTGGTATGGATATTTCAGTCCCCTGTAAATGTGGGTGGACGTTGTACAAGTCACTCCTCACAAAATGATGAGGTTATATACCTCTCACTCCACGGGAATATCAACCCCTATATCAACCTTTCATTGTGCTATATACACTACTCAAAAAAAGTTAAGGATCACTTTTTATTTTGTGTATAATTTTAAAATGACATATTTTACTCCTGAATGACCTCAAACCCACTGTAATCAATATCACATGTGGTTCAGTTGTTGCATAATGTCTCTTGCATCATGTTTGTATTCCAATGAGGACACCATCTAGTCAAATAAAAAATGAAAGAACTAGGTAAGACCTCACTCATAGCTTGGAAAAAATACAAGTTAAGAAAAAAGTGTCCCTTAACTTTGTTTGAGTAGTATATGTATATAGTTCTTGTAGCTTATTAGTTAAAGTGATCTAGTAACTTTGTCAAATTCAGCGGAAAATTGAGCTTTTACTTTTCTCTTGTCACTTGTTGTTTGGCTTATGGAAACAGAATTGGGTTTTGATTTGTCAAATATCTCACTAATTATGGAGATATTAATGATTTAATAAAAAAAACAAGTTTTCCAGAACACCTTTCGTTTGTATTTAAAATGAAAGGGTAGTTAGTAAAAAATTATTGTATACATTTGTATTTTTCTCGCTTGGTACATAAGGTAAGGCTATTCTCCCTATGAAACTATTCATTTTGACTACAATCGAAAAGCGTTCCTGAACTATTTTCAATACAATCGTAAATACCTTCATAAAAAGGAAGACATTTCTGTGAAATTTATTATAAGTCAATATATATTAGAAAAATGTTGAATCTCCAAATGATTTGGGGTAGTATTTGATGAAGTTAATTGATAATTTGAACAACCTTTTGTGAACGCAGGCCAAGGACCGAGGCGTATCAAGTCTGCAGATCGGGTTCATCTTCGGAGCTTTCGCTCTGGTCAATGTCATCTTCTGCCCTGTCTTCGGCAAGTATGTAAGTAATCTTTTTTGACATCGTTTATCATTTCTCCAAGTTAAATGTCAAATTGCAAGTTCAATGCACTTTAACAATGAATAATATACTTATAATAACATAAGTTACTTTCATCAACATCTATAAATCATCTTTGCGTATAATAATAGACTGCACATGAAAATTAAATACTGGAAGGTGTTTTATCTGTTACAACAACAGAGAAATGGAACTTAACCGTACAATAATCGATTGACCCACCCTTCTTATGACGATAAATTAGTATGGTGGCATGATTATCAACAATGTCTGATGAGTATAGAACAAAATACTAAATCACAATGATATGAACATCCGAAAATCATTGTAATTGTATCGAGTTCCTGTGAAAGGATGTCAGCATGATTGTATACAATATACCCTTTTCAAACCATTTACTTCGCAATTGTTTTGATGCATATATATTTAAATGTCCATTTTTGCTTATTATTATACTGTAGATGTTCACAGGAGTATACAACTTAAACTGCCGCCCATTAATATATATTATTTTCATTATCCAGAGTCGCTGGCATGTTATCTCATAAATACAAATCACTTCTGTAAATATTGTAAATACTTTGTATATTACAACAAATATTTGCTATCTTGTGATAATTGTAAAAGGACTGGCCTCGACTAGCAGGCTTCGCTATTGCTGGCCCTTTGTACCAACAATGATATGATATCAATTGTATCCTGTGATTTATGTTATATTTGTAAACGATATTGTTGTTTAGAAAATACATTTTATTTCATTTCTATCTCCAGCTTCCTGTCCTGGGTGCTAAATTCACGTTCGTGGCCGGGATTTGGCTGGTTGCCGGATGCAACATTCTATTCGGGTAACATAAATGATGTTTCTTAAAGGGATCTAGTAACTTTTTTGACATGTGTACAAAGTGATAAATGGTTGATACAATGTATCTTGCTTTTATCTGATATATCTACTTGGTGAAAAGTTCAAGTTAAATGGTCGTTAAATGGCCGGGTAATGAGCAAAAGTGAAAAGTGATATTTACTAACTCTTGCACTGACTTTGTACACGGTTAAAACTATTCAATGGATAGTTTAACATCTGAACACTTCAATCGTGAATATATTTTGAGGATTTGGACAATGTTACTAGATCCCTTTAAAGATAGTGTTCTTCTTTTGCAGGCATCGTCATACTTAGTAAAACATTCCATTAACCACAAGGATACTAAGTACATGTGCATCAAGATGGTGAAATGTTCATGTTCACAGTGATTAACAATTCAAACGATGAAAGAAAAACCAATCGCTATTAATACAGAGACTAGTTTCCTTTCTCAATCTCCTCACACAAGCTCTCAAATTGTATGTTTTGTTTCGTTTATAAGACAATATTCTTGCAGATTTTGAAATTTGACGTCCAAATGGTGGAGAGTATATTTAAAGGGAAACTTGATACTGGCTTTTTGGCTTGCTGAAACTGACACACATCTTGTTACTTATAGAAGTATTTTATTGTTCGCTTGCCTATACAACAATTATGGAAATAGTAGGTAATGATGATTAATTTTGTTATCAGTATCATGATTATTATTAGTAAGTATAAGTAATAGTAGTTGAAGTAGTAGTAGTAGTAGTAGTAGTAGTAGTAGTAGTAGTAGTAGTAGTAGTAGTAGTAGTAGTCGTAGTAGTAGTAGTAGTAGTAGTAGTAGTAGTAGTAGTAGTAGTAGTAGTAGTAGTAGTAGTAGTACCATCATTATTACTATTTGTATTAATACTGTTATTATTATTGGTATTTTTTTAATTTCAGTATTATGATTAAACAATGACTATAAACATAATCATAAGGTTAACAAATGTTTTACTTTGGACAAATTATTGGGGCATTTACCCCCCCCCCCCCCCCCCCCCCCCCCCCCCCCCCCACAGCTACGCCACTGTGTGAGTGCATTATTCAATTTGAACCATTCCTAGGTTTTGTGACTACATTTCTTCAACGCTAGAGTTCATCATCTTCTGTTACGTGATACGGTGCTCTGCTGCCGTGGGCACCTCCGCCAGTGTCACTGCCTCCATGACCATCGCAGCCCACACCTTCCCCGAACATGTTGCACAGGCGGTGGTGAGAAACAGATAAAATTCAGATTATCTTATGTATACAGTAAATACAAAGAACAACATCAACAATGACAAAATATTCAAATGCAATTAAAACACAAATTAAAGTAATATTCTCCCGTAGATTTGACGGAGTAGTAGTAGTATATATATATTCATGTGTACAGTAGTATAAAGAGTAAACAAATGTACAATTGGAAATATGCATCGGAAGCCCACAAAGCTAAGGCTTGAATACAAAGTTTGGTAATATCAATATAAATGGATTATTGTCGTCATTTAAACTGTTGAAGGGAATAAATCAATAACTTTGACAAAAACAACCAATATTTTGTGGAACTGTTACAGTAGCGGTTCACCTTCATAACCTTTGAATTCAGCAATGAGTTTACAATTTAGATATGTTAATGAATAATATGATCTGGAAATTTGTTCTTATTTTGAATGACAAAACGATGCGCAAAATGTAATCCAATTTATTGTAATGTATAATTTAAAAAATGTGTTAATGGTAGCACTGCTCTAACGGCAACTATATTTCTTTCTTTTTATTAATGACAATGTTTATCTGTTCGGTAATCAATTTGTTGTCAGGCCGTAATGTACAGATATATATCAATACGTTTTCATGATAATAGATACCTTTTGGCATTCCATTCTTGACAGGGTTTGCTGGAGACATTCTCGGGCTTGGGGTACATGGTCGGACCTGTTATCGGAGGGTTCCTGTATGAGGTATAAATAAGTTCAGGAAAGTGTCAACTCATCTAAATATTTTCAGTCAATCGCAGAAGTGAGCGGATGCAAGCCCTCATATGGGTACGTCTCCAACGAGCCATTACACTCACTTGCGAACGTAATAGCCATGAGCCATGGCCAAAGGAAATTGACGTAGTTCCAGCACTGGTGCTGGTGCTATGTGAGGCATGGGGGCAACCGGATAATTTAGAAAAAATAACAATGGTTGATTGATTGATTGATTGATTGATTGATTCATTCATTGATTGATTGATTGATTGATTGATTGATTGATTGATTGATTGATTGATTGATTGATTGGTTGATTGCGTGATTGATTGTTGATTGATTGATTAATTGATTGATTGATTGATTGATTGCGTGATTGATTGCTGATTGATTGATTGATTGATTGATTGATTGATTGATTGATTGATTGATTGATTGATTGATTGATTGATTGATTGATTGATTGATTGATTGCGTGATTGATTGATTGATTGATTGATTGCGTGATTGATTGATTGATTGATTGATTGATTGATTGATTGATTGATTGATTGATTGATTGATTGATTGATTGATTGATTGATTGATGTATTGATGTATTCATTTATTGATGTATTTATTTACTTATTTATGTTTATGGTTTTGTATTCTTTATTTATTTATCTATCCATGTACTCATTCAGTCATTTATTTGTTTCCTTTCTTCCCAATTGCGCAGGTTAGCGGTGAAGACTACAAGGTCCCGTTTATCGTGCTCGGCTGTGCAGACATGTTGTGTGTCTTCATCAACATGGCCATTCTGCCTGCTCAAGGTATAATAATAATCATAATAGGTTCGATTTATGTTGTCTTATCATGACAACTTACTTATTTTTCTGAAACTTCCGTGCGAAGGACCACATAAAACTAGCTGATTATTATGTCACTTTGAATTTGTTGTGGTGTACAGGATGTTATGTACTAATCAACCGTTATTAACTTAGTCTTTACGAGGGGTTAGAGGTTAGTTTGCTGGCATGAGATATGATTGTCTCATTATCGCGTCCACCGTTTATCGTCCTATCCGATTGAATAGGTATTTTCCTTGGAATTCGTTTATTCATAATTATATCAATTTTGGGGGAAGTATGCTAGTGGTGGCTGGAAAAGAAATTGACACACGTTATTGATATATTAAATCAACAGACTACGAACGTCGTGAGCCAGGCTCCATTTCCACGTTTCTGCGGGTCCCCTCGGTGTGGCCCGTGGGTCTGGTGATATTCGTTGGGAGTGGGGCGTTTGGTTTCCTCGACCCCACCCTCTCTCTCCACGTAGAGCAGTTCACCGAGAGCGCCATGGTCGTCGGACTAATGTTCCTGTTGGCTGGCGGCTGCTATGCGTTTAGTTCGCCGTTCTGGGGATACATGGCGGAAAAACTGGTGAGAACTTGTGTGAACCGGTTTTGGCTGATCATAGATAACTTAATTGGCTAAATTCGATTTTATATTCGTTTTTTGTTATATCTGCGTAAAAGGGTAAGTTCGCTCAGAGCACCATGGTCGTGGGGCTGCTCTTTGTGCTGGCTGGTGGGTGCTTTGCCTTCATCTCGCCGTGCTGGGGATACACATGGCAGAAAAGTTTGTGAGAATTTGTTTGAACCGGTTTTTACTGGTTTTTACTGCATTATTTCATAAAACTATGTTCGACCGCATTCGTCATTCGTTACGTTTGCGAAAAGGTATAAGTACATTGTTTGTAACAAAATTCTATAAATTCCAGAAGATATAAGTCTCCTTACTTATAAGCAGAATTCGTATTGTTCATATTTTGAAAGAAATATTATGTATTGGTTTCAGTCTATGCTCCGTGTTTGTGTGTTTCTCATTTCGAGAAGATCAATTATCTGGACGTGTTATTCAAAGTTCTTCGCATAGTTTAGGAGCCATCCTTCTCTCGCTCCTTCTAAGCCTCCAAACGTAAATAATCTAACAAATTCATAATTTCAAATTTTGTAACTTGTTTGTTACCATTATTGGTTTATTTATGTTATAGTCCGTTTAAAAGAAAATTTAAATGATGTACATCAATTATGCAATCGTATAAACGACTAGAATACCTTGATGACAATGAGTTAATACTCTCGGTCTCCCATGGGTTTCAGAAGTAGCCTACATGTAGGGCCATTTGAATAATTTCAGGCTACTTTGTTTCCTATTTGTTCTGATTTGCAGAAGATCACTCGTCTCCTAGTAATCCAAGGTTCACTGGTCAGTGCAGGAGCCTTCCTTCTCATGGGCCCATCGCCCTTACTCGACCTTCCAAAGTAAATCGCTTAGTAGAATTTTCAATTGTTTACCTTTGCAATGTAATAATACAAGTAAATAACAACTATATTTTTGTATTTATTATAATTTCCATTGTTTTGTCGCCATTTTTTAAAGCAAAGAAACAACAAATAATTCGTGTGGAAGTTTATTTTAGTCAATGACAATTTATGTTTTGGCAATTTGTACGACACTCGACCTTCCAAAGTAAATCACTTAGTAGAATTTTCAATTGTTTACCCTGTTCCCTACTAGATGTTGCAATGTAATTATACAAGTGAATATAAACTGTATTGTTTTAATTTAATAATCATTTCCAGTGTTTTGTCGCCATTTTTTTAAAGCAAAGAAACAACAAATAATTCGTGTGGAAGTTCATTTTAGGCAATTACAACTTATGTTTTTGGTAATTTGTACGACATTCGACACACACAGCAACATTATAATCATGCTCTCCATTCAATGTTACCATGGCAATGGAGAGTGACCATTGAGGACCAACAATATGTTAGTCTGAAAACGTATAAGCACTTTTCATTTCCATTCAGTTCATTCAAACTATAAACATATGAATATTCAATCCCGTAATTAATTACACACACAAAAACGTGTACAGTACAGCGGGCCCATTTACAAGAAAAACACAATTACAAAGTATGTGACGAGATTATTCGGATGGTGGATTATCATGTGCTTGAACCTTACGTGGGTGACATAAGGTTTAGTACGATGTGATGCGTTTCAATTAGAATGATGCTACCAAATTTTATTTCTAATGAAATTGATTGATTCGCTGATTCAATCGTTTATACTTATTTCTCTTTATCAGTAAGTTATGGATCGTTTGTGTGAGTCTGCTCCTGGCTGGTGTATTCCTCTCCGCGTCCATCATCTCATCATTCAACGACCTTCTCATGTCAGCTCTGTAAGATAGTGCTGTTATTGTCACTTTTCATAGTTTAATCGGAAATTATATTTTGGGATAGTTTTGGTCACATTTACTAATCGATTAGTTAATTAGTTAATCGATTGACAGATGTCATATTATGTAACATCAGTAAATGTCTATTAGATACTGTATTAAATATTATTTTATCACATAATTATTGCATGAATACAATTTTTAAAAAATTTAAATCCGCGGCGACACAGTAAAGTTTGTTTGTTGTTGTCTGTATTTTACTTTTTAACGCGAGTGTCGTCGGAAGATTTCAAAATTTCAGAAATGTTATTTCGCAATTACATGGTTAGTAAATAGGTGTTAATATTTGTATTTAAATTAATTGTTCATTAATTAATCAGTCATTCTATCAAAATGCTATCCTCCTACTGATAAAATAATCTAACACCAGGATATAATGTATATTTTCTCTCTTTTTTCATGTGGGCTGATGGTGTCGCTATGGTAACAGACGCAATGGAATGCCTGATGACATCACTACACAGGCTTTAGTGTCGGGTGTATTCAACTGCGTCTTCTCTCTCGGGTGGGTTACGTAATTTCATATGATTTATAAACATTGATTCAAGTCACGTTGATTTGACATCAATATTTCAATTCAATGAAAGGGTTTAAAACTGCGATTTAAATCAGGAAAAGAAAATCTGAGGAATTGTCGATGCTTTTGTTCTATTTTAAAGCTGATTAGATAGTCATGATCATTTCTGTGCAAATTGTATGGACAATTCGGGTTAAACTGCAGTAATTACTTCAGCATTTATTGTTTATTCTACATTCATAGAATTGCTTGTATTATTTCAAGTGAAATTATCAAGATGATTTTGTAGAAAGTCAAACAAATTTATAAACATACCGTCAACCATGTGTATAACGACCAACAAGGGAAGCAAGGTGACCTCTATTATCTATATACACGTTCAATACTTTTGTTTTACTCTTAAAGGGTACCATCACCCCAAAATAATATTCTTATAAATGAAAGGTAACATCTTTAGTAGTCCATTCCATCAACAAGTTCACAAAAATATGTTTCCCCCCAAAAAAAATATATAATTGGAAAACGCATCACCATTCTACCGCATGCGTTCATGGGTCTGCATTTACGAAGACTACTTTGTCCAGAGCAAACGAATAGTCCGGGATTCTATTGTCTCCAAACGTACGCGTGAATAGCATTGGCGCACTCGCAAATGTTTGGCACATACGGAACCAGGAAATAATAGTGGTTCCGTAAGTGGTGGTAATTAATTGCTTTGTTTATGAATTTCACAACCCTTTGCAAAATGATGGGTATCTATTTGATATCACAAAACGATACCATATCATATAAGTATGTGTTGTTCTTTGCCTTTAAGGGGGTCGCTTTTAGTGGTCACTATAGGTAGACTGGTAGCCGCCGGACATGTTTGTCTGTACACGCAATCGAATTATCTATTTCAAACAATTTAACCCGTTCAGGACGGACACATTTTGCTACAACATGTATTCCCCATAGACCAAAGCCCCATTAACCCGTGCAGGACGGACTGATTTTGCTACAACATGTATTCCCCATAGACCAAAGCCCCATTAACCCGTTCAGGACGGACACATTTTGCTACAACATGTATTCCCCATAGACCAAAGCCCCATTAACCCGTGCAGGACGGACTGATTTTGCTACAACATGTATTCCCCATAGACCAAAGCCCCATTAACCCGTTCAGGACGGACACATTTTGCTACAACATGTATTCCCCATAGACCAAAGCCTGAATATTTTCGGGACCAGTCCTGAACGGGTTAAAGGAATATTATAACTTTGTTAACATGACTTGTGACAAACTGGCAAAGGATTGATCAAATGTGTTTTTCTGAGTGATGTGTGAAAATTATGGTAAATGAGTGTCATTTGACCAAGTGTAATGAGCGAAAATGAGCAAAAATGGATGCAAAGTGATGTGCAACTCGTTGCACTGACTCTGTACACAGTTATATTTATAAATCTGAACACTTCAATCATACATTCATCTTCACACTAATAATCAAAAGTTATTTTCTTATGACGATATAATTCACACATGAATTGTTTTCCTTTTTTAACACGCTTATCTCAGCTACTTCGTTGGTCCGTCGGTAGGCGGAGTCTCGGTCGAGGTGTTTGGTTTTGATTGGTCGGTTACAGTACTGGCTGGTCTGCAAGTGGGCGTGGCCATTATGTTGGCGCTTTTCACACTCGGTGAATTCTGCTGCAATAAGAGGTAAGTCATTCTACATTTGCCCACAAATCTGTATCCAAATTGGCAACGTGGATTCTGCTGAATGAGATTAAAGGGAAATTCCACCCTAAAACTGTGATGTTTGCTATGCAATCAGGTGAAGGCCGGAGGAATCTTGATACAACAATGTTGTGACAAACTCAAATGACAAATAAGTGAATTTACAAGTTCAAAATAATGTATATGCTCGTAAATGAAATTACGATCGACGACATTTTCTAAATGATCGCTATATGATGTTCAGATAGGCATAGGTAGCTCTCTTGCAATCGGTAGAAGTAGGAACAAAAGCCCCGTTTATCCATATCAGTCAAACGGTCGTAACTTTCTTAATTTCAACCAATTTTGTGCTCATTCGTCTTCCCCCTTTTAAACACACGAAACGTTACTTGAACGATATAAAGTACTGGAATGGCCTTGTGTTGACTAATATCATTTATGTCGCTGTCTTTTTGTTCAGGGGGCGGCAGACCCATGCACACGCGAGAATACTAGCATCGGTCAATCAAGATGACATTACAGAGGACAGTATGGAACCGCTTCTTAAAGGACACGTCTAATTCAAACTTCTAGCTAAAAAATATGTTTTGGCCGCTGAGGTTTTGAGGTTCAGCGCATGACTCGAAGACTTTGGGTTCGTGCCGCTGTCGGGTTATACCATTATCTGGCTGTTACCTTATAGCGGCGCTCGTCATTTTTCTGAAATGTAATAAAATGACTTTGCGTGCACAGTGCTATAGAGGAATTACTTCCTTATGTTCTTATCAGTACCAGGTATGTGGCTGAGTGGTAGAGCTGCACGAGAAGTCGTTGGTTACTAGTTTCAGTAATATTATAAACTAATTGTATATATTGAGTTTTAATTGAATTGTTCTAAACTTCGACATGAGTCATTCTTAATAATAGAATAAGATAATGTAATCATATGAATGATGTACGAGACGTGATATCTGATAATGGGGATAACTGCATTGGGGGTGCAGCCCTCTAACCTTGCCGCCCCTATCATATCGATGTCGCAATCACCATCTCAATCACAATCACAATCACATTCGCAATCACAATAATCATTTTTCATCACCATCATCTTCATCATCATTACCATCACCAGATCACCACCACAATCACAACCATCACCATCATCATCATCACAATCATCAAAACCATCACAAACAACATCACCATCATTCATCATCAACACCATCACCAACACAATCACAACCCACAACATCATGAACCATCACCATCACAATCACAATCATCATCATTCATAATCAACACCGTCATTATCACAATCATCCCCATCACTATCATCATCGTCGTCGTCGTCATCACTATCATCATCACCATCACAATTACAATCAGCATCATCATCACCATCATCATCACTATCACTATTACTATCATAATCATCACAATCATCACCATCACAATTAAAATCTTCATCATCACCATCATCGTCACTATCACTATCACATTCATCACAATAATTAAAACAAATGTAAATAGTATATTCAATTTTGTAAAGGAAAAGGTGTGTTAATCTTTAATGTTTCATTCAATTAAAAAAAGTATACAAAATACAAATTAAACATGAACTAAACTAATACAATTATATCCACATACCCAACCTTTATTTAGACTATCAATTATTCAAGATAGTAATTTACCAATTACACAATCGAACATACTTACTACCACTAATCACCTAATGTTGACTCGTCAAGAGTACAAAATATGTATATAAATTTTAACATTCTAAGAGCCCTTTCACAAACGAGCCAAACCGTGATTGCAATCACGATTGGAATCATCTTTACAATTACGGTGATTCTGTTGCCTTGCTTTCCTGTTTCATACGAGGAAAAATACTTCATGCATACCGTGATTACAATCGCGATTCTGGAGAAGTGTTTCTGTGTACCTGTCAATCAAACAAGGAAAGCGCTAGCTCAATGCACTCGATGCGATTAGCGAGCGGTTTATCGGCGGAAGTGCATGTAAGGTCACGTAAACTCCGCCTCTCAAATCGTGTTTTGGAGGTCAAGCCGTTCGCATGAGAGATTCGCACTGTGATTTGAGTGAATCATGATTATAAAACACCTCCGGATCACGATTAGAGTTTCGCGATTCGTGATTCTATTCGTCAAAAAATACCGTGATTGGAGTGAAAATGATTCCAATCGTGATTGCAATCACGGTTTTCCAGTCGTGTAAAAGGGCTCTAATTACTACACCTCTCGTGTCCAGATCAAATGTACAATAGATCAAATAAATGGACATTTGTTCAATTACACTGTAGGCTACATGTAAATTGTAATAATATGGGAGTCACTGGACACGTTCAATAGCTCAGACAGGTTAACTTTATCTAGTTTCTTGCCGAATGTATAATTATTTTTGTCTCCAACTAAACCAAGAGCAAATTGAATTGTATGAGTTGTGTGCCTTCAATCAACCATGGCACTTAAAGGGATAGTTCAGTTTTGGTATAGAGAGTACAGTTTTGGTCAAACTGAATTTTAGTAACCAAAACCTGCACCATTACATTACAAACTAATAGTTATAACTCCACCATGCTCGAAAGGTATACACAGCTCGGTAAAAAACCTGTTATCATTCAAAAGGAGCCTTTAAAACTCAATAGGGCGCTCTCTAAAAACTCATTGGTTTCAACATGTTCAACCATTTTTAATTAAAAATTGTGCGTGTGATGTTTTGTTAAAATAATGATTAAATAGAGAGATAATCAACAACTATTTAAAAACAACTTTTGTAAATTCTTGAAAAGTGTTTCAATGGTTGGTTCAAATTTATTGTGGGGCCCCACAATAATTATAAATGGTTATATTTATGGATATTTCAGCCGTCTCTGAACCGATTTTGATAAAATAAAGTTTATTCTGTCATTCAAATTGTATGCTCTTTTAATTTTTACACTCAGTTTTTCATTACCTCACACACAAATTATTTTGTGCAGCGCCCTCTATACCAAAAACTCAACTATCCCTTTAACGCGTTAAGCTACGCCACTGAGTATCCCGCAGAATCTTCATCATTCTGAGGTATAAAGTGATATAACAGTATTACAAGTATTGTATAACATAATCTTGGCTAAATGCAGCCCTCCACCAGGTTAAACAAATACAATAGTATATGATATATAGCGTGAAGTGGATTATAATATGTAAACAAAAAATACAACCCGATTGAACAAAATGTTAGTAGCATGCATTATTTCACTACCTGTTTCTATAAAATAAAAAAAATGTAGACCACCACCTTTATTTTATCAATCATTTATTTTTACCGATTGAGAAAGAATATATACAATGAAGGGTTGTAGATTAATCAGTTGTCTCGCGAAGTGTGATGAAATGGAAGAATTCACGACGTTTCGTACGCATGCTGTTGTACTTCGTCAGGAGAATATAAACAATGTCAAAATACCAACATAAAACATGCTAAAAATCATTTACATTATAAAACAAAATCCATACTGAAAAATTAGTCTCCCTAATGTGAAGCAAACGTAATAGAGTGACCATGCTACCGTTGTCGTTATTATCATGTTTCCGAGCCACAACAAACGAAGACATTAAAGTGGACCATTAACTTGGTCAAATTCAAATAAAATCACTTGGAGCTGATCACTTTTGGACAAATCGTATGAAGCTGATGGATCACTTTAAATAGGTCTTCTTGCAAGAATACATGATGCAATATTATCAGCATTCGGGAAAGGGAAGAGGGTGGTGTGCAAAGACTTTAAATAGGTCTTCTTGCAAGAATACATGATGCAATATTATCAGCATTCGGGAAAGGGAAGAGGGTGGTGTGCAAAGACTTTAAATAGGTCTTCTTGCAAGAATACATGATGCAATATTATCAGCATTCGGGAAAGGGAAGAGGGTGGTGTGCAAAGACTTTAAATAGGTCTTCTTGCAAGAATACATGATGCAATATTATCAGCATTCGGGAAAGGGAAGAGGGTGGTGTGCAAAGACTTTAAATAGGTCTTCTTGCAAGAATAAGTGATGGAATATTATCAGCATTCGGGAAAGGGAAGAGGGTGGTGTGCAAAGACTTTAAATAGGTCTTCTTGCAAGAATACATGATGCAATATTATCAGCATTCGGGAAAGGGAAGAGGGTGGTGTGCAAAGACTTTAAATAGGTCTTCTTGCAAGAATAAGTGATGGAATATTATCAGCATTCGGGAAAGGGAAGAGGGTGGTGTGCAAAGACTTTAAATAGGTCTTCTTGCAAGAATACATGATGCAATATTATCAGCATTCGGGAAAGGGAAGAGGGTGGTGTGCAAAGACTTTAAATAGGTCTTCTTGCAAGAATACATGATGCAATATTATCAGCATTCGGGAAAGGGAAGAGGGTGGTGTGCAAAGACTTTAAATAGGTCTTCTTGCAAGAATAAGTGATGGAATATTATCAGCATTCGGGAAAGGGAAGAGGGTGGTGTGCAAAGACTTTAAATAGGTCTTCTTGCAAGAATACATGATGCAATATTATCAGCATTCGGGAAAGGGAAGAGGGTGGTGTGCAAAGACTTTAAATAGGTCTTCTTGCAAGAATAAGTGATGGAATATTATCAGCATTCGGGAAAGGGAAGAGGGTGGTGTGCAAAGACTTTAAATAGGTCTTCTTGCAAGAATACATGATGCAATATTATCAGCATTCGGGAAAGGGAAGAGGGTGGTGTGCAAAGACTTTAAATAGGTCTTCTTGCAAGAATACATGATGGAATATTATCAGCATTCGGGAAAGAGAAGAGAGTGGTGTGCAAGGACAACTTGTATTTTTCCCGTATTGTCTCCTATCCCTGTGTATTCAGTTTACTATCATTCCCTTCACTTCTCCGCTAACGCGAGCCTGCATAGGAAAAGAGAGAACAAAGCAAAATATGTCTATATGAATCAACATTATTCCAGCTTGTATGTTTATTTTGGGTTCTTGTCCCGACTAACATATTATGACGAATAAATGCTGTCAATTAAACATGCATTGATAAATGAGTCGTATATCGAATGATAAACAAACCAAAAATAGGTTATTAGTTAATTAATTAATCAATTAATTAATCAATCAATATTATCACTTAAGGTAAGAGGTCGATTTTGAGGTGTTTCGCGTGAGGCGCTATTGTAACTCACACAGCGCCATTTAGAACCAGTCATGAAGCATGGTCGGATTGATTGGGGGCACATATTATTGTGGGCACACATTATGTTTTTTTTTTGTTTAAGAACGTTCTCTTAAAAATTATAATTATAATAAAGGTTTTTTTTTATAATGCGCCAATTCCATCTTTACGAGATGCTCATGGCACAGTTGTAAATGATATACACACAGCCAAAACAAATGTACAAATACAAATAAACATAACAAACACGTTTAAATAACTGTTATAAACAACCGTGTTTTGAATGTATTTTGTCAAATTATTGATGACACGTGCCCCCGTGCCCCCCCCCCCCCCCCCCGTCGTTTTTGAAGTTCCATTTTTGAAGTTCCATATCGTTTCGTTTCACGCGAAACGGAGTCGAATTAAAAGTATCCTACTAGTCCATTCCGAATTTGGTCCACATCATTTCGTTTCCTGCCAGACTTTGCTAGTACCTTCCGGATGTCAAACGAATATGGAAACGGAAGGAGATATGGCATACACTATAGTGGGACTCGCCCATTAGAGAGTTGCTCGCGTGAGTAAAATACCCTTCCTAACTTTCTTGACCTAAATGTCGAATAAATCTGATTCATTTTTACCACGTTCAATTGTTCTTTGGTGAAACCCTGCAGTTCCTCCATATCCTCCACCGTCTTGCCGTATGTATCATCCAGAGTGCTGTATAACGTGCGGTAGAACTTCGCGTAGGCGCGATGCAAAGCCTTTACAGAAGCCAAATGCAAATTGATTTATAAGTTTTACATTGAATGTTAACTTCCCAAAATGTTCCTCTCAGTCAGTTTTTTAATGCTGGAGAATGACTACTTATTATCGAAAGTGCCGTTCATAGTACGATATAATCTGGCCCCGTTGTAAGGTTTACAAAAACATACAACAATATTTTGAAAAAACATAATTGTCATACTTCTTCAATCTACTTTTTTTTCTAAACGCTGAATTTAGTCTTGACAGGTCTGGGGTGTATTTAGATAAACCTGCATGGATGCACAGGTAATATAGTAGGCATCTATTGAAAATACATGTACAAAAAATACAAACGAAAAAGGCCAAATAAATACTCCTTCCTGCAAGAGGAGTATTATCAAATGCCAATTTTAGTCGAGCAAAACAAACAGGCAAGCTTCACACTTTTCAGGAGTTCGGGTGTAGCAAAAACAAACAATATGGATTTAAATCCGTTTCCGAAACTAGAATGTAAAATAAAACTATATAGGATATACATAGTATAGGATATTGCAATTGAAAGTTAACACCCATTTATATAATCATGGGGGTGTTTCATAAAGTTGAACTTAAATTGCACTTGGAATTATGGAAAGCCATTATTTGCTGAAATTTATACATTTTTTTTTAATACAACATTAAATTTTGTTAAAGTATGATTTTTTTATGAAGGAAATGTAATTTTCTTTATGAAAAATTAATAAAAAGTCTCACATATGTGTATTTTTGTTATATAATGTTTGTTTTTTTCATTCCAAGGGGACAAATTGCTTTCCATACCTTTGCTTTCCAGCCTATATAATATAGGTTTTACCGCTCAATTTCGCGATTGTGTCATTCAAATTGATAATAGGAGCAAACGAATTCGCGCGATTTGCGATCGCCGTGTCAAAGCAGCATTCGAATTCGTAAATAGTCGTTCAAAATCACGTCGGAGCAAGTGAATTTGCACAAAGAGCATATATTTTCATCAATGGTCATTCAAATTGGCACTTAGTTCACGCTGGTGCCTCTTCGGTCATTCGAATTCGTGAAAGGGCATGATGCGTTAATTTGTATGCACAAAGTTGACATTTGACTGCACATTCGCGAATTCGAGTGCCCATAAATGAACTCCTGTGTCTATTCACGAAAGCTTAAATGTGTATGCATGAATTCGCTTGCAATTTATTCGGAATTTTAAAGACCGATACCAACGATTACGCGGCAATGCGTGAATTTGAATGACCCTTAATGAATTCGATTGAAAAAAGTGTCAAATTGAGCGGGAAAACCTATATTTATTAAGTTTAACCTAACATCCTAGTGAAACACCCCCCCAGGGACAAGAAAATCGCATAGGACCATGCGTTTTAACTGAATGATTGATTTGTGCATCGAACCCGTAATCTTCTAATCGAAAGTTAAAATCCAGAACCACGGCACTTCCACTTACCATGCTCACAGCTATACATTAATTACTTACGCTATTAATGCGTTTCTGCATAGCGTTCTGCAGCCCCCACCACTTGAACTCTATCTCTGCGAGCCGGTAGACACAGACCATGGGTGACTGTGTGTCCTGCATGGCGGGTGTACAATGGTTCATTGAATTACATTCAAATGTTCAAAGAGTCTGACAGATACTTGCGGACAATCGTAAATTGCTCGAATTATCGTTTTCGGCTAAACAATTATTATTTGCGAAATTTCAGGCCCAAAGAAAATAGTTAATTTCTGCATCAATGAAATAAAACTGTACAGCAATGATAATATCTATACGCCATCCAGAATTATTCCAAACGCAGAAAAGACAAACATTGATCATCGAATTGTAACCTTCTGATGATCAATTTACAAATCAACGATGTTGCATATGGCTGCTTATGTTTAAAAAAAAATCATCGTCATGACATTTCCAATTATAAAATTAGTACAAGATTTCTGGTCGGGCTTTGATAACGTTTTTTAAAAAGTGTTGTATAACATAGCTTTAATGAATAGTCATACTTTCATGAATCAACATAACAATTTGTTATAATTACAAATAAACGTCGATCTCTCAATCCACTGTAGGCTACCTTATGTAATTGATATCATGGGTACCTTTCTTTGAAGGAACAATTAGACAAGTATGCGAGCACTTGGAAAGAGTCTTATTATAAGTCCTTATCAAATGTTCTTCCATCTGGATTCAAAACGAATCAAAACAAACACAAAAACATCAGAGACAACGAGTTTTGTATGCCTTTCAGAACACACTGGCACTTACAAATACAGTATTATAACAATGATACAAATTGCAGTTTGACAGGAGCCTGTAAACCACATTAAAGTATTAAATGGCTCTTACTGGAAAGTTCGAGAATCAAGCTACAAAAATATGGGAAATCGACGGGATCTAGAAACAAGCATGGCTATTTCGTACCTTTAATTCGGTCTAAAAACAGGATTAATTATTTCGTACTCCATTCCGTCTTAGATCAGGAATAATTATTTCGTACCTTCAATTCGGTCAAAAGACAAGAATAACTATTTCGTACCTGCCAGTCGGTCTCGAGTGGTCCTCTGTTGAACTTCTCCAAGCGGACGAGCGAGGGGTCAGTTTCGGCAGTATAATCCTATGATATATGGTAATAATGTTATTAGGCCACTGTTACATGAATTTGGTCGTTCCTATAATATTCGTCCACTTAATTGTAATCATCACAAGTCATGCAAACTTTTATAACCTTACCACTCTCATTTCAATATTCGGTCACCCAACTTTCATATTTCTATTAAAAATGTAAAATGTGCAAACAAATTCTGACAAAGATTATGTGGTGCTTGAATAGTGAGAGATGGAAGGATACATTTGGACGAACATTGCTTGCGTGAATGGATGGATGAACGAACTTGGGTACATCATTGAGTGCTCCAATGGATGGATGGAATTTTTCTGGCACATATATTATCGAGTGCTTGAATGGATGGGTGAATTACTCTGGCACGTACATCGAGTGATTGAATGGATGGGTGAATTACTCTGGCACATACATCGAGTGATTGAATGGATGGGTAAATTACTCTGGCACGTACATCGAGTGATTGAATGGATGGGTGCAAATGTGCAATACATCATCGAGTGCTTGAATGGATGGGTGAATTACTCTGGCCCATACATCGAGTGATTGAATGGATGGGTGAATTACTCTGGCCCATACATCGAGTGATTGAATGGATGGGTGAATTACTCTGGCACATACATCGAGTGATTGAATGGATGGGTGAATTACTCTGGCACATACATCGAGTGATTGAATGGATGGGTGAATTACTCTGTCACATACATCGAGTGCTTGAATGGATGGGTGAATTACTCTGGCACATACATCGAGTGATTGAATGGATGGGTGAATTACTCTGGCACATACATCGAGTGATTGAATGGATGGGTGCAAATGTGCAATACATCAATCGAGTGCTTGAATGGATGGGTGAATTACTCTGGCACATACATCGAGTGCTTGAATGGATGGGTGAATTACTCTGTCACATACATCGAGTACTTGAATGGATGGGTGAATTACTCTGGCACATACATCGAGTGATTGAATGGATGGGTGAATTACTCTGGCACGTACATCGAGTGATTGAATGGATGGGTGCATTACTCTGGCACATACATCGAGTGATTGAATGAATGGGTGCAATACATCATCGAGTGCTTGAATGGATGGGTGAATTACTCTGGCACATACATCGAGTGATTGAATGGATGGGTGAATTACTCTGGCACGTACATCGAGTGATTGAATGGATGGGTGCATTACTCTGGCACATACATCGAGTGATTGAATGAATGGGTGTAATACATCATCGAGTGCTTGAATGGATGGGTGAATTACTCTGGCACATACATCGAGTGATTGAATGGATGGGTGAATTACTCTGGCACGTACATCGAGTGATTGAATGGATGGGTGCAAATGTGCAATACATCATCGAGTGCTTGAATGGATGGGTGAATTACTCTGGCCCATACATCGAGTGGTTGAATGGATGGGTGAATTACTCTGGCACATACATCGAGTGATTGAATGGATGGGTGAATTACTCTGGCACATACATCGAGTGATTGAATGGATAGATGAATTACTCTGGCACATACATCGAGTGCTTGAATGAATGCAAGGCGAATTTAGGCACGTAAAATTCAAGCTGGCATTACTACAGTGGAATAGCAACTAAAAGGTATCATGTACATTCTGAATCAACTAAGAATCATAGGAACATTATTATCAAACTTATTCTATCATGTTTAAATTATTTTTAATAATTCAAGATTTACTTTATTTTAGTTCATTCTTTAGCTTTTTACCATCATGATTAAGGTATTTTCACAATCGAAGGAAATCTATATTTGTTTAACTCAATGTGTTTTCCATTGGTCTACTATAAAGTGTATAAATACTGAAAACGTATACAGATTTGCATCATGAAAACATGTTAATTGACGACTACAAAAATCAGATAAATGTAATTATTTACGGCCGACGTCACACGGTCATTGACGATGTCGATAGTTATCACTTGTCTCTTTGCCAGTCTCTCTGGACTCAGTCCGAATACCTGGGGGAAAGAAATGATAAACAAACAATGTATTTAACAGAAAAGCACTTAACTTTCCCATTGACATTCCACATCTATTTTCATTGTTGAATAAAACTTATTTTTAAGGTACCAATAAATATGTAGTACTTTGTTATTATAACAGTACCCGTTTAAAGTGGCCAGGCAAACCAAACGCATGTTATCTTCTGTTCATCTGTATTGGTGTACACATCAACTATTTGTAAACCATTTGACCGAAACATATTTTGTTTATTTTAAAACATTTTAGTAATTATTTTCTCCACATTGCGAAGCCCCCACTTCTGAAAACCTCTCCAGAGTAGAATTCTATTGTTGACCTGTTGTGACATCATCAGCCATTCACTACTCAGTTACAAAGAAGTTACTTTCACCCAAGCTGAGTGCCTAATCACAATAGCATCACACGTCTGAATAGAATACCAACTCACACACCTTCAATTTCAATAGCTGTTGCTATGTCAGAATAAAAGCACTGTCTAAGCTATTGCATGGAGGTATGCAGGGCATGCTTTTGGGTGGATGTTCTTTTTGTACTTTCATCTTTTGTTAATCTCATGGTAGCTGACCAGTGATTGTCAGATGATGTCACAACAGGTCAACAATAGAATTTACTCTGGAGGGTTTTTTAGGAGGTGGGGCTTAGCAACATGAAGAAAAATAAATGATAAAATGTTTAAAAATATACAAAACATATTTAGGTCAAACCGTTTACAAATATTGAATGTGTACATGCATTTGGTTTGCAGGGCCCCTTTAAGTAAGAAAGTACTAGTTAAAATAATAATGCAACTATTACTACGACGAAGAAGACCACGACAAATGATAACTACAACGATAATGGCGGCGCTTCCTTTATTATGCTAGTCAGGTTCTATACTCTGTATACACCTTTCCCCCATAATATCGCGTAACCTTGTGAATCTGTACGCCCGGTGGATCTACGGAAACATAGTATAGGAAGACTTGGCAAGGCGAGGGAATTCGAGTGGATTTTCACGGCGGGCATTAGTCTTCAATATGAGTTGCATTATGGACATTGTACTTTGTGAATAACAACATAATGAAAAAAAGTGAGAATCCCATTGTAAAGTGATAATGTGTTTCATTAGTGGGTGTATAACAAAAGAAAACAACATTGATTAAAAGTGTTTTACAATAAACTACTAAGTTTGAAGTGAAGATCTTCGGCTGACATTTGTAATTTGGTATGCAAAACACAGACTACGCTCTGAACTCACTCGATACGTTCAACACAGTCGGTGCGCTGTCTATCACTCGCAATGGGTGGAGCTATTGCCAAGTCTTCCTATAATCTGTGTCCGTACAGATTCACCGGGCATACAGATTCACAGGGTTACGCGCTATATGGGTGAAAGGGCATGTATACAGAGTATAGAACCTAGACTATTATTATGTTTATAGTTAAAGGACCTAAAGAATACAACATACTTAGGCACTTATTCCATAGTTGATGACTTGTAAAATAGGTCTGCCGAAAAAAAATCCATGAAAATAAACACAGTAGTGATTTAAGACTAATTTTCTGATGCCAAATCTCATTTAGCAGCCAGTTTACGCCCCACCCACATTTAGGGTCCAGAATCGGCAGCGTGATTGACATGTGATTGACAATTCATTGGCTTACGTCATGACGCGTCATCTACAGAATTTAGTTCATTAGTCCGTACTTTAGATGACGTCACATTTTGACGATTTAAAAGGGGCGTTCCCATGACAATTAGATATTTACTAATTACCCCAAAATTGATTGATTTCATGAGAAATGACTGCCAAATTCTTTTTCTTCAGGAAAGATTACATATAGAGAGCCGAATTGTGAAAATTAGGCCATCTAGACGCTATAGGTCCTTTAATGCTCCGATATGGGATACGGCACCCGTACGATGCCACTTTTATGAGAAATCTTGCGAAAATATTGCCGTGGCTATTGTGCGGTCGCCGTTGCATTTTTCCTCGCCGTACACGGAGATTTAAAAAAAAAGGCATCTTACGTTGTTTAAAGCCCGGCGCAGACAGAGCCGACTCGACCCGATCCGACTGGTTTTAATGAGGCTAGAGTTGGGCCCGGTCGGTGGGAGCAGATTTATCGTGTTGAATCGGCCCCAACTGGCATCCGACTGTCTCTCGACTGGCAAAATGTGTGTCGCGAGGCACTGAAAACTGAGCCGATCGGAATGACAACCAGTCGAGTCGGCTCTGTCTGCGCCGGGCATAACTTGCCGTAAGCCCGTAGACACGTCGAAGAGAGCATCGCACGGGCACCGCATGGGCACAGCACGGACACCGCAGCCTTTTTTCGAATATCGTACGATTTTGAAACTGAATAGTTGGCCACTCAAATCGTATGGGTATCGTGGAGTCACCGCAAGAGCACCGTAAGGCACCCGTACGGGCACTTAAGCCCTGCGCAGACAGAGCCGACTCGACTGGTTGTCATTCCGATCGGCTCAGTATTCAGTGCCTCGCGACACACATTTTGCCAGTCGAGAGACAGTCGGATGCCAGTTGGGGCCGATTCAACACGATAAATCTGCTCCGACCGACCGGGCCCAACTCTAGCCTGATTGAAACCAGTCGGATCGGGTCGAGTCGGCTCTGTCTGCGCCGAGCTTAAGATTGTGTACACGGGAACCGTGCGATTTATGTTTTATTCGAAGCCAAAATTCATCGTACGGGCCCCGGCAAATATTAGGTGACTGCTACTCTAAGATACCACAGACATCGTGTGATATCACAATTTCCCAAAATCGTAGAAAATCCGCCGTATAGGGAGAAAAATCGTATGGCGCCCGGAGCATTTGTGACCTAGGGATTATTTGTGTCCCTTTTCTATTTGGAAAAGAGCCTTCTCTTGATTATGAATAGACTTTATGTGTGTGTATGTGTGCGTGTGTGTGTGTGCGTGCGTGTTTGTGTGTATGTGTGCGTGTGTGTGTGTGTGTGTGTGTGTGTGTGTGTGTGTGTGTGCGTGTGTGCGTGTGTGCGTGTGTGCGTGTGTGCGTGTGTGTGTGTGTGTGTGTGTGTGTGTGTGTGTGTGTGTGTGTGTGTGTGTGTGTGTGTGTGTGTGTGTGTGTGTGTGCGTGTGTGTGTTCTTGTGGGGAATAAATCATAGACCCCACTAAGGAATAGCCTTAAATCGGCGTATTTAGCTTCAAAGAGTTATGTGACAAAATCTTGTGACTGTGCCCCATAAGTGATACTTGAAGATTTTTTTTCTAGACACACCCCTACCCTCCCATGCACTCAGAAGGTTGCCTTTTTTCGTTGCAAAGATTTTGTGGGAAAAAAAGTTTGTAGTAGCACTCCTTCAGCCTGTATTAGCACAAGTACCCCACAAGTCGGGTGCCCACAAGACTGCCCGGGTAAGTATGTGTGTGTGTGTGTGTGTATGTGCGTGTGTGTGTGTGTGTGTGTGTGTGTGTGTGTGTGTGTGTGTGCGCGTGCGTGTGTGTGTGCGTGTGTGTGGGTTAGTGTGTAAGTACAGGTTCCGTTTTCGGTAAACTTGCAAGGTACTTACATTGTTGAGATTCCCTACGTCGTTCTCTATGGCCAACGTCTCAACCGTAAGGAAGAAGTTGTTCTTCATATACTCTGGGTTCTGTTGAGATGGAAACAAAAGAAGGAACAAATATGAAGACATGCTCAAAATATTGCAACTGAAGACAATCATCGCCAAAATATCACTCCTCTCACACCTCTGACGTCACTAAGAACCGTGCGCGTCATGTGGAAATGTAAGCGCCATTCATGTATGTTCCTATCATATATATAAGCAGTGCGGAAATAATCGGGATGCAAATTTCGAAATTTGCATCGCGATCCAAATTGTTTGCCGTGTGGACATACGAATTTCGAAAATAATCGCGATAAGGATCTGCAGCTAGCGTGTGTGAACGGTCAACAGAAAAATAAAAAGATCGTCATCTCATCATGCAAAGCGCTTCGGTCATACATGTACGCATGGGGTTCTGCACGCGGTCTGAGCTACCGCGATTTTTTCTATGTGTGAAGTGTGAACGGACGCAAATAACTTCGAAATTCTGATGGCGATGTAAATGTCAAAGATGGCCGCCAAACACACCCATGGGACACGATTTGGTCTTGGTAACATCAACATTCTTTATTAAACTAGACACATTCAGGTTTACAAAAATGTAAGGGGTAAAATAAAAAATATATATCTTTTGGGTGCATGGGACCCCCTATTCCTCTTCACTATCCATTTAAAGGGGGTTTTATCAATTGAAATTATGTACATTACATTATGTTAACAAAGTCTAACGGGTGAATAATTGTTCAGTAGCACTATTCATTTTTAGGGCTATAGATCAGTAAACCATACAAAGACTTGCATTTTAACGATTATACATCTTGAATGTTACTAGCGAATACACATTTCATAGAAAGATTCATTGATTGCAGCACAATTTTGTGACTCCAAGTTAGGTATGAATAAAGCGTTTTCTGTTAACCAGGTCACATAATCATAGAACCCGCTTCCTTAGTTTCATGCTAAGTTAATTCTGAGATGACGTGGCTACGTATTTAACACTTCATTCTGTAGTTACTAACTAGGGTTACAATTAGTATCTAATCAGCATTGGGGATTACACAAATTGCTTGTTGCTCGCAAAACTGAATGATCTAAAAGTAGATTTAGCATAGAACTAAGCTAGCGGTCTTGTATTATGTGTATGAATATGGGCCCTGCTCCCTGCTAGTTTTGCAATCCCATAGAGGTTATTCAAGGCCTATCAGGTTCTCGGAGTCAATCGGTTAATGCGATAAATATTATTTATAAACCAGCATGATCTTTTGTTTAAAAGTGATAATAATATTTTGTTAAATACCGTGTAATTGCTGATGCACCACGGGAAATCAAGCAGCGTCTGTTCGGAAACTTCAGCCGACCCTTTTGGTAGAAGTGTTCGCATCACCTTTGGAAGTTTGCTGAAATTTAAGGCAGGTGAAAAGAGCAATCAATTTAACCCCTAAACAGCACACCTATAACATACAGCACTCTATAACCCACAAACGAAACGCCTAATGGTCGTGATAGTAGTACCCTTGTCGACATAATTATTTCTGTCAAAGTCAATGGGAGAGCTTCAACCTGGGGTACAATCAAGTGGATTTGGTAGCTACACCCACCTGTATGTATTCAACTCTTTATTTATTCAACTCTTCTTCCTCATTTTCACATGAACCCCACATGCAGCTCATCTTTTTGTACCATTGATCACATTTGTACACCCGATCTCTCACTTCATTCTGGCAGTGTATATTGTTTGTATTGTGTCCGTATTCTCCTATCTTTGTCATGTAAAGTTCTCTCTTGTCCCATGATTGTCTCTGTTGGCATCCCTTTTTACCTCTCTATACTGTTTTTTGTAGTCTAGAATGTGTTAATGTAAATGTACAATATTCCTAACTATTATTTGAGGGGTCGACTACTGTCCAACATTGCTTTTTAGTGGACCCCTCTTGTTCCCAATATGTATATCTCTATTAATCATCAATCACGTAATCTACGACTGATCATCATCTACCGACCACCCAATTTATCAACTCTTAAAACGTTCTTGGAGGAGTTCTCTACGATACTTGATGATCAAATATTCAACTCATCTGACCTTATCATATCTGGAGATTTTAACATTCCAATGGACTCTTCACTTGCAAGCACCAAATCCTTCACCGAACTACTAACATCATACAGTCTCCAACAGCATATCCAACAACCTACACACAACCGCGGCCACACACTCGATTTACTTATATCTCGGAATGGTGACATAGCAGGAGTGAACAATGTAACCATAGTGGATGGCATCTCAGATCATTCTGCTATCTTGTGTGAACTTAACATAGCAATAAGAACTGCCAACAAACAGTACCTTGTATCTCGTAACCTCAAATCAATTGATGTCAATGAACTCCGTCAAGACACAATGATAACATCACTCAAAGAAGTCTGTTCCACTGCTGACACTGTCCAAGATGCTGTCAGTATATACAATGTTAATCTTGGTACTGTCCTTGATAAATATGCTCCACAGAAACGACTTTGTGTCACTGTTCGTCCTAACACACAGTGGTATAATAGCAAAATAGCTAAGGCAAAACTTTGTCGTAGACAACTAGAAAGAAAGTGGCGTGTAACAAAGTTGGAGATACATAGGCAGATGTACAACACCCAACGTCAACTTGTTCAATCGCTTATCAAAGAAGCAAAATCTTTACACCACTCGAGCCAAGTCGAGGAATGTGGCAAAGATGCGAAACAACTTTTTAAAGTTGTTAATCAGCTTCTGAACAGAAACCAAGCATCACCACTTCCTGAGCACCAGTCTTGTAAAGATTTAGCCAACCAGTTTAGTCAGTATTTTGTTGATAAGATAACCAATATTCAAGCAAACCTGCCTGTAGTTAGATTAAATGAGGAAACGTATGATGTACCCTCATCTTTCTGCTCATTTCACCCTGTAACCCTCAATGAAGTAGAAAGTGTTATTATGAAATCGCCAAATAAATCATGTGAATTAGATCCACTGCCTACTCATCTTGTAAAAAAGTGTCTCCAAGCTGTTGCACCAGCTGTTGTTAACATTGTAAATGCTAGCCTTGACTCAGGTGTAGTTCCACAAGATCTGAAAAGAGCTGTGATACGCCCCACTCTTAAAAAAGCCAATCTTGATAAGGAATCTATGAAAAATTATCGTCCAATATCTAACTTACCGTTCTTAAGTAAAGTTTTGGAACGTCTAGTTTTTTCTCGCCTCTTGACGTACATGCAGGAGAAAAATCTTTTAGATAACCGTCAGTCAGCTTACCGCCCACATCATAGTGTGGAAACGCTTCTTACAAATTTGACTGACCATGTTTTGAGACAAATGGATGATGGAAATATCACGGCTCTTGTACTGCTAGATATGTCATCAGCTTTTGATACGGTGGAACATGACATTCTGATTCACAGGCTACAATCTTTTGGTATACATGGTCTCGCCCTTGATTGGTTTAAATCATATTTGTCAAGTCGCTCACAATGTGTTAGAGTTAATGAAGCGACATCCGACCCCACTATCCTCACATGTGGAGTTCCACAGGGGTCGGTAGGCGGACCACTCCTTTTTTCTCTATATCTCCAACCCATTAGTAACATTTTTTGTAAACACAATATTAGTTACCACTGTTATGCAGATGACATTCAACTGTTTGTTTCATTTCCCCCATCTGTCACTGCCCTTTCTAGCACAATCACAAGACTTGAGTCTTGTCTTGATGATGTTAAAATGTGGATGGAAAGTAATGGATTGAAGTTGAATGATGGGAAATCAGAGTTTGTATTATTTGGTTCAAAACAGATGTTGTCAAAGATTAATCATGACCAGTGTCAAATTAGGATTGGAAATTGTAATGTAAAACCTGCCCAAACTGCTCGTAATCTTGGTGTTATTTTTGACGCTAATCTTACCTTCAATAACCACATATCGTATGTATCACAGTCCGTTCGATTTCAATTACGCAATTTGAGTTTTATTAGGAAGTATTTGTCACCCTCTGCTGCTGAATCATTGATTCATGCATTGATCTCATCTCGCATTGACTTTTCTAACTCTTTGTTTGGTAATCTCCCCCAAAAAGAAGTTAATAGGCTCCAACGTCTACAGAATTCTGCAGCCAGACTACTTACATACACAAAGAAATCTTCACACATAACACCGATCCTTCAATCCCTCCATTGGCTTCCTGTTGAGAAACGCATTATCTTTAAAATGTTATCTTAATATATAAAGTTGGAGAAGGGTTTTGGTCCTGTTGCGGAGGAGCGAATTCCACTCGGTACCGATGCCGTCGTTCGTCGTTCGCTGCTTTTTCGTGCGCTAGAAATTTCACGTCAAAAATAAAAAATAGTTTTCCCCCAGACAAATTAATTGCTTAGAAACTAAATACAAATGCGTAGTTGAGATTTCAATTAATGTTTTTTAAATCGTAAACAACGTGGGTAAATTTCCCCACTGCTCGCTGACATGTTTTTTTGGCATTGCCGTTCATCACCGCGAGGAATTCGTTTGCCGTTCGGTGTAATTTCTCGCTGTAATAGTTGTTAGGGAAAAAAACAAATTATATTTATGTACTAGGCAAGTTATTAGTCTTGAAAGCGGAAACAAATTTGTAGTGTAAATGTAGATAAATGTTTTTAAAATCGTAAACAATGTGGGTAAAATTCTGTGTAGTTTGACATCGGGCCGTGATACACATATTCAGTGGCTATAAGTCAGATTCAGTGGCCATAGGTCAGATTCAGTGGCTAATTACAGAATGTGTATCTCGGCCCGGTGTAAAATTCATTTCTGTGGATTTGCCGATTTGAATTGGACAACTGAGTATCTGAACTAAAGCCATGCAAGCGTATTACATGCATGTAATATCGTTCAGATACTCGATCGTTCGTCGGATCGGGTCGAGTCGGATCGTGCAGTTGTGTTCAGAAACGTCGAGCTCCACGTACAAATACCATTATTTGGTGATATTCTGGTGAAATATGATATATATAAGAGATGGCCATTCCAGAAGTGACGGTGGTGATTGCATTTTACAATAATCATGGGTAAGTGATTTATACGATTTTTGTGTGTATGCTGTAGTTTATTTTGCGTGCTTACCCCCGTAGGCTACTCATTCGGTGTGTGATCGGCGGCGATTTCTTCCCCGAGGGTTCTGGCATATGAGCCGTGGTAGTTTTCGTAGTATTGTATACGGGTTGCACTGTGGGGGATAAAGTGCTGGGATTCTTGTAGAAGCATTTTGTTTTTGCAGTGTGAGTGCGAGACACCGAGAGAAATAGGGTCAATTTGAAAATAATATGATGAATTTCAGGAAAGGTGCGATACGCCATTTATTGTCCATTTCAGAAGTGCAATACGCCATTAGGGGACATTACAAAAAATGGTACGCCATGGCATCAGGGTCCATACAGAAATAGTGCGATACGCCATTTAGGCCTTTTAGGGTCTATTCAGAAACAGTGCGATGTCAGTTAACGTCACATTTTTTCGCTGTTATTCTGTAAATAGTATTAGTAATACCTTACGAGGCTTACCTGTATCATTCAAATACTCAAATTATAACCGGCAGGTAGTGCTGTAACTGACCTGTAATACCTTACCTGTATCATTCAAATACTCAAATTATAACCGGCAGCCGGCAGGTACATGTAACTTTATTTCCTTAACTACAATATAAAGTACAATGTCAATGAAAACAAATTTGTACATATCCTAGGCTACTGTCCTACATTGAATTTGTATTGTAACGTCAGTTACCGTGGAATTGCCCAAGTGTGTTTTATGCAATAGAAATGTATGCTGCGCTCTAACTCGTGCATATCATATCTACGTACAGAATTGCATGCGCAAGTGCATATTTGTTTCGCTTGGTGTGGCATGCAGTGTACATTAATTGCAAGGGGTGTTTGCGCATTCACTTTGACGGCACTTTGACCTGGTTATTAATGGTTACGACCGACGCTACCGATATTAAATAGAACAATAGTACCATGTAGTTTGTCATGTGTAACATGCAGAGTATTTTACACATGACAGAAGAACAGGTATGGCGTTATGTGATGGCGTAATCAATGTACATTGCATAAGTGTAGTAGCCGCGCCAAAAAAAGGCACTGACGCAATGCGATTCTATACGTAGATATAATATGAACAAGTGCCCCCCCCCCCCCAGGATATTGCCGCCTAATCTTTTAAATAGCCCCCAAAATTTAGTAGGTAGCCCCTAAAATTACCATGGTGTTATATTAAATATCTTGTGATAAGATATCAGATTGAAAAAGTAACCCCGTAAAAAAAAATAATAATAATTCCTGCATTGGACCCCACCTCAACCTCTTTTCAAAATTGATTGGTTTGTATGGCCAAGGTTGAGGTTTGTCATCCTCAATAAACGTTTTTCCATGATAATCTATTGTACTATCTTATAATTTGTAATCCAATAGAGCTCAATCTGGACTGAAACAGAAATCTATTTATTTCTTTTTGCAGATATGCCCATCCCATCGTGTAACACAATAGTTGTACAGGCTAACACCGCTGGGCGCTGCAATTCCATACTTCTCCACAGGCTTGGTGGAATACGGAATCTGACACGACATTGCAGTCTGTTGATGACGGAACCAGCGAGCAACTTTACATCGCAACATTTCCTCAGATATGCAAATCTGTTTACACCAGTTGAGGAAAGAAAGGAATTTCCAGACAGGGCATGAAGAAATTACAGTTACATGGGACATGTAACATGTTACATGTTCATCCATACCTGCACGGAAGGTTCTTCAGCATAGTACTGATCGAGAAGTGAAGCACATTATGTGAGTTCTTAATGAAAAGACCATTCAAATACATTTTGGGAGACAAAACCTCTGCTCTGCATCGTACTACACTACAGGCTATAACCTGGATGATCATCTTCAATTGTCCTCTTTGCACACGATTTCGACAGATGATCATGATTTCTGGGAGAACGTCGCAAATGCGAACAGGACATTTAAAATTCCAGTTTGCAATTCAATTTCTGAGTATCTTTCTTGGGAAGCGTGACGGCAAGAATACTACACCATTAGATCCGGTTCTTTGATCATTGCCAAGTGTGCAAAGAATTCTTCTCATTTCAAGATATTCAAAGGGATACATATTTTTAGCGATGATGATAAAAATAATAACCTTGAACCTTGTCAGAAAAATGCACCTCATTTGAATTATCTATTTTCACGACTTCATTATCTGCACCCCCATACCAAGTTGGAACTTTAAGGTGTTCTTACTGTGTTGGAGCAAGCCGGCTAGAAGCCAGCCGCACAATATACATGGGCCACTCGGTAGCACAGGTCGATAATTTTTTACTTTGAACTTCTCATTTTGGGATCGATGATTCTCATTGAGCATTTATAATGCCCTATTGTGGGACTATACACTTATATCCTAGATAGGACTTCCTCAAACTATGCTCTCCCACAATATATGAGAGACAGAGTAGACGAAAATCAAACTTTGCATTGATATAAACTCTTTAAAAGGAATTTGATCTTCATTTTGTCAGTTTCCTTGAAGTCAAAATTTAAAAAAAAGAAGTTGTAGTTATTTCTTGAATTCCAAAAAAACAGGTGGAATAATTCCATATAGGTGTTTTCATTCAGACTAACTTTTAAAAATGCTAAATTATGGACTTAATTCTAAGAAGCCTAGAGGCCTTTGCCCATTATGCCCCCCCCCCCCCCTCCCCTCCCCCTGTGATTTTGTTTGAATACTTCTAAATGCACCTTACTTGACATCTGTGCTACATATTAATTCATGAACGATAAATTTTTGAGAATTATAACAAATATTATAGTTGCATTACATTTTTAAAAATCTCATATGTAAGAAATATGCATAGCAAAGCAAATGTCAGTGATTTTATTTATGAATAATAGTGTCGCTCACAGAAAAATGCAAAGCGATATAAAAGTGCTTTTGATTTTTCTTTTGGTAATGCAAATTTTAAAAAGCAGGTCAGTTTGAAAACATGGGAAAATTAATATCAATTGTATTTATGAATTAGTTGTTTTGTATTCAAAGTTGAAATGGCTGTAGATTCATCATTGATCATTTAATAAGCTACCAATACCATACATACTTGCCCGCTAACCACAGGCATCACTGCTTCACAGTTGTCCGCTAAAAATACTGCCTTTTCTGTCTACATAATTATTATGGTGGTCTTTATGTGCTGGTTTGGCTGCAGTCACTTTACTTTAATTGATCATATTCCACTCTAGTAAATCATTTGTACATGTACATGTAAATATATTAAATGTAATATATTATTAGTTGTATTATTATGTAGACATTCTGGTCTAGATTTTATACACAAAACAAGTGCATATTTATATTGCAAAACCAGATTTTCATGTAGCATTGAATTATAGTCTTCTTCCAAGTACATTATGTAAAATTCCATTCTTGCTAATAGATCAAAAGTGTGTTATTCAAAGCTCCACGCTAACTTGTTTCTCTTCTGGCCCGTTCGGGCAAGTGAAATCATGGATTTAAAAATTGTTCTTGCCCCAAACAGAAAACTGACTCGCCCGCTTATTTCTAGATGAGATTTAGAGTGTTTTCTTATAGTCATAGTTCATCAATTATTTAGTTGCCCGATCAAGCAACCAAAATAAACCATTTACCAAATTTGACTTGGCCGACATCAATTTTGACTTGCCCGGGCAACAACGCAAGTGCTAATGTCGAGCCCTGTACACACATTTGTTTTATGTGTGATATGTTGTTCTGATGTCAATGATTTGTAGATTCAGTTGTAATTCAACACTGTGGATTCTTTGTGCATTATGCAGTATGTTGTAATTCTAAATTTCTAATGATACAAATTAGTTTTGTTTATTTAACCCTAATAAGGCCGGGGGGGGCATAATGGCCCCCCCCCCCCCCCCTCCGCGATTTTTTTTTATTGCTCAAAAACACGGTAAGATGACGCGCCGCTGCTTGGTGACTTTTTTCTTTTGGGTCTTGCGCATATTTTAAAACGAAGTCACGTAACCTTTTGTCTATGCATGTCAGCCCGAAAATCGCTCAATTTCGTGATTTGTGTACAAAACATATGGAAATATCAGTTTTCGTAAAAAGAGGTATATCATTGGTTATTTGGTCTTGTTTACATTTCATATGTTTGTTTTGGGGTTCAAAATAGTTGAATTATAGGTAGAAATAAAATAAACAACAAAAACAATGCAATACATAAGTTTAAAAAAACAAAAAAAAATACATAAGAAATTATAAAAACAATAGAAAACATAAAGGAAGAACCTGGCTCTTCCTAATTATTTTGTCGCATTATTATTCCAAATGCTCTAAAGAATATATGTAGTGAAGCCAATGTTTAATTATGAATAATATATGATTTATGGATAAAAATATGAATTTTATGACCTTATTTGCATAAATGACCATAAATATGCAAATTAATGAATTTTTCAAAAAATTAAAATTACCATTGTATTCTATACACTTCATTCATCATGCGTGCAAATTTTCACGGCGATCCGAGATCTTGGGGGGGGGGGGCATAATGCCCCCCCCCCCCCCTCCCCCGGCCTGCTGAAGACCTCAAATAGCCCGGCCTTTTTAGGGTTAAGGTAGTCCAACTCCCCTGAGATTTGAGATGGTGCGCAAGTAATTGTGCAGGTTTTAAGTTTTAACTGTACCTGATGACCTAAAGTAATCATGTGCCTATAAATAGAGCACCTAGATACAGTATATAGCGCTCTATAAATGGTATATATTATTATTATTATTATTATTCCTATCTCATTAAGGACAAGAGCTATTTTAAGGCCAAATTTATCATTATTTTCCTCTACAATTGGCAACTCCTAATATAAAAGTAAGTGGAAAATATTTAGTGATAACAATTTAAGACAAATATGAAATGACTTTGCTGCAAAGTTACCAATTTGAATGCCGAAATCTGTTTTTAGCTCATCCGGCCCGAAGGGCCCGATGAGCTTATGCCTTGGCGTGGCGTCCGTCCGTCCGTCCGTCCTTCCGTCCGTTTGTCCACAGTTTTCAAAATGCTTCTTCTTCGTTATTTTTCAACCGATTTTGATTCTGATTGTTTCATAAGATAAGGCTAGGAGGGGGATTTAAAACTTCTACACAGAATCGTGAAATTCATTATATATGCTAATTTATGCAAATTTATTCGAAATCACAAAAAATGCTTCTTCATTTCTTGACCGATTTTGATTTGGTTTGCTTTATCTGGTAGAGCTAACTTTGGTACACTAAACTTCTACACAGAATTTTGAAATTTTTCTCCATTAATTAATTATGGTAATTTATGCAAATTTATTCAAAAAATTACAAAAAATGCTTCTTCTCCTTCATTTCTCGACCGATTTTGATTTGGTTTGCTTTATCTGGTAGAGCTAACTTTGGTACACTAAACTTCTTCACAGAATTTTGAAATTTTTCCCCATTAATTAATTATGGTAATTTTTTATTTATTTATTTATTTATTCATTTATTTATTTATTTATTTATTTTTATTATTTATTTATTTATTTATTTTTTTTATTTTTTTTTTTTTTTTTTTATTATTTATTATTATTTTTTTTTATTTTTTTTTTTAAATTAATGTATTTATTTATATATTTTTTTTTCCCATGTCCCTTCTTGGGCGTCAAATTTATATTTTTTTCACTCTAATTTTTTTTAAATTAATTTTTATGTCCCTTCCAGGGCATCACATTTTTAATTTTTGGACCAGTTGAAAAGTGTACCACATGAAATTTGCGATATTTGATGTTGCGAGATGCCAGATGAGCGCTACGTCATTGACGTTCTGGTTAAAATATCACAATGTGTTGCCAATTTAAGGATTTTCCTAAATTATAGCGATCTACGCAATAATACAAATCATTAACAAATTACTAAAGCAGGTAGAGTAACAACATAGGTCTAAAAAAGTGCAATGTATGCTCTTTATCCTTGTATACTGATCTCTGTATCTTCTTACTGAAGTGTAGGTCTACCAACCCACAAATAATGTTTTCATCCATTATTACTTTGACAATGAATACAAATATGCTTTACCTACAGTCACACTTTCATTTTGATTGGGGAAGCTTTCCTTAGGTTTATATTAATTGATTTTTACTCACATTTTGTTTACCCCTTATAACCACGCCGGGTTATTTTGGCTATATAGCCAGGTGGGAGATCAGGAGGTGAGATCTCAGCCGCCGTTAGATTTTTGTTATTTTTTGAAAAAAATAAATAAATACAAAATTTGATTATGCAACTTTATGCAAAAATCCCCTTTTTGTCTTTAAATCACTAAATATTGCTCAATATACGCTAATTTTGTGCATGAATATTCTTTATGACTTAATTAACAGGTTTCAAAATTTAGAATTGTGACAGCAAAATTTTCCTAATGTATTTCCTTGTTTTTGACATTTCTTTGTTTTTGAAATTTCTTATGTATTTTTTTGTTATTTTTTTTAACTCATGTTATCTAATGTTTTTTTCAATGGAATAAATTATTGACCATTTTCCAACCATTTTTAGCCCAAAATTAAATTAATGCAGTGATTAGAATTAAAAATAATGAAGGTTTTGTGTATTTCAGCAAAAATTTATTCCATAGGATTTGTACACAAATCACGAAAATAGCGATTTATGGGTCTAAATTCACCACAAAATTGTATGTGCCTTCGGAACAGTATACCCAGATGTCGCAAATTTGGTCTCAAAAGTTGCGCAAGACTTCAATGAAAAAAATCATGGGGCAATACCTGCGTGTGTTGCGGAATTATCACGCTAAACGTCAAGGGAGGGGGGGGGGGGTGCATTCCACCCCTTGGCCTGGTATGGGTTAAAGGGATCTAGTAACTTTGTTCATATAATGTAAAAATCTATCAAAGGGTTGATAAAATGTGAATTTCTAATAAGTCCACTGAATGATTTATGAAAATTGAATTCCATGGTAAATGAAAGACATATGGCTGAAAAATGAGCATAAAATAAAATAATAATTAAATTACATTACACTTGCTTTGTACATGTTTTCATAATGCGTTTATAGGTATGCGTAAGTGTTGTATGCGTGTATCGATCTGTATGCAAATGTGGGTACATGTATGTGTGCGTTTATGTCATGTGTAATGTGTATGCGTATGTGCATTTAATTAAATATGTGTACACTTATTATTATATATGTGTGTGCAAGTATGTATACATTTGCGCATGTTTGTATGTGATACTTAATGTATGAAAGTCTGCGTATGTGAAAGTATGTATTGATCAGTTTACGTTTGCATGTGTATGCATTTATACATTTGTGTATGTTTGTGTGTGCGTATATTTGTGTGTGTTTGTATGCATGCATTTAAGCATGTCTGTGTATGTTGTGGCTGTGTGAATGTTTTGCATATAAATACAGTGGAACCTCATTATCACAAAATCTGTTGTAACATAGCAAGGATATTATACATGTCCATCTCCTATGTATGCAATATATCTGATTTAACAAGGTAAAATCATTGGACACGAGGTGTCCATTATAATGAAGTTTCACTGTAATAATATCTGTAATATTATCCTTTCTCAAAACGAATAATAGGCGCATAACGTGTGATTCATGTATGAATACATGTCTATGCGTATGTGATTGTGTGTAGGCATACATGTATGTATGCATATGTGCAGGTATGTAGGCCTACTGTATGTGTGTACATGCATATGTGTGTGTAATGTGTATGGAAATGTATATTTATGTAGGTGTGCATTTGTGTCGCTTTTTTATGGGTATGTGCATGCATATGTATGTGTGTGAGTGCATGCATCTGTGTATGTATGCGTATGTTTGCATGTGTATTTATGTATGGGCATGTGCATATATGTATACGCTAAAAATCTGCACGTTAAAGGGGTAGTTTAGTTTTGGTATGGCTAAACTTAGTAACCAAACCTGGACAGTAACCTTATAGCCTAAACTAATAGTAAACTCCACCATGCTAAAAAAATATACAAAATTGCAAAATGACTAAGTAAAAAGCATGTTATCATTCAAAAAGGGCCATTTTGAACACAAGAGGGCACTTCTGAAATGTCATCAGTTTTAACCATTTCAATTCAAAAGTATGCATGACATGTTTGATTGAAATAATATTTAATTGGAAAAATCATCAACAAATAATAAAAAAACGATTTCGAAGATTTTTGAAAAAGTGCAAGCATTATGTTTTAATTTTTGTTAAAACATCTAATTATTTGGGCCCCAAATAATTATAAGATCAAATGCATTTGTTGATATTTCAGCCATATTGATGATAATGATAATGATACAGGTGGTAGAGGTGATAATGATGATGATGTTGAAGGTATAGTGATAAAAATACCAATAAATAAGATGGTGCTAAAAATGATGATGGTTGTAATAATGATGGTGTGTTGATAATAGTGGTAAGAATGATGTGGTGGTGGTGGCAATGATGATACAATATTTAACGATGACGAAAATGATGATGCAGACATAGTGTTGGTAGTGATGATCATAATGATGATAATGTTAATGGTGGGATAATAGCAATTATCAATAATGATGAAGATGAAAATAGATGCAACAACAATAATGATGATGGTGGTGGTAAGATTAAACATGATGAATGATAAATACATTATTGATATGAATAAAAATGAAAATAAAAACAACGATGTGATTGTGCTGGTGATGAGATAATAGTTATTATGTTAATAATGGTAAAAATGATGGTGTAGTGTTAATGATGGTGGTAACAATGATGTTGGTGGTAGTAGTGATGAATGCAATGACCGATCAGAATGAACTGAATTTGAACAAAAAGCTGATGATGGCGATAGTGGTAATGATCTATAAAAAAAGAAGGTGATGATGATGGCAATGATCAATGATAATGAACATAATGGTTTTGACGACACAGTCAAATGGTGGTTGTGGTGAAGGTGTACATGATAATATGATTATGGTGATCAAAATACATTAATGGTGATAAGAAAAAGTTATTTCAACAAAAAAGCAGGTGCTAATTCAGAAGAAAATAAAGTAAAAGTAATAAATATGGCAAAATGATAACACGATAGTGGTGTAGTAATGATGGGATGATGGATATAATGAATTAATAGTGGTGGTGGTATTGAAGAAGGCAATAATCAATACTGCTGAGGATGAAGGTGATGATAACAATGATGATGATGATGAAGATGGTAGTAATGGTAGTGGTGGAATTGGTGATGATGATGGCGACCATTACTATCATTTTATAAATAATTGTTTTTAAATTATTATTGTTTTTTTTTTTATTTTTTTTTTTTACATTTTTTTTTTTTTTTTTTTTTACATTTTTTTTAAAATTTCATTTTTCAATAATGAGGCGCGGAGCGCCGATTCTAGCTGCCGAGGCACGAAGCGCCGAGGCAGCTAGTTACTTGTATATCATTCACTTCATTCATCTGCCCCTGCCTACTTACAAAATAGTCTCACAATTTACGCACCTTCACGTAGTCTTCGCTCCTCTAACACACAATCCCTTCTAGTACCCAGAGTAAAACGTTCATGGGGAGATCGTTCCTTCTCATACCTTGGCCCAAAACATTGGAATGATCTCCCCATTGAAATTCGCCAATCACCTTCCTTGGATACTTTTAAAACTCGGTTGAAAAACTTATTTATTTGAAAAATAGGTATACCCTAATTTGTTTTTTGTATGTTTGTTTGTTTAGTCGTTTTTTCTCTTTTCCCAAAGCGCCGCGAGCGTCGAAAGACGGAACGTGCGCTATATAAGTATCCACTATTATTATTATTTTGTGCAAATTATTATAATTCATTTGTAATGTTTTGTTGGAAGCAAGAATAAATTGAAATTATAATTGAAAAATATGTAAGATCTAGTAACTTTGTTGACATGTGCAAAGAGTGGTGAATAATGTGATGTGATATGTCCACTGTCCTATGTTTATATTGTTAACACGAATACAATATATGAGGGAACCGCTAGAATTCAAATTGAACTGAGGATTTAGACAATGTTACTAGATCCCTTGAATACCAAAAGGTTAAAGGATCTAACGGTGTCCAAATTCACACATTGTACACAAACCTCTAGCGGCAGGGTTGGGAAAATCGAGATTTTTTAAAAATCGCGATTTGTTTGATTTAAATTCGATTAAACCATTTTTCATACAAAATTATGCATGTGATCTTTTATTGAAATTAGGTAGATAGATCATCAACAACTATTTAAGAAACGCTTTTGAAAATTGTTGAAAAAGTGTAAGCATTTTTTGAAAAAAATCATCTAATTATTTGGGCCCCAAATAATTATAAGATCAGATATATTTCTTGATATTTCAGCCGTTTCTGGACCGATTTTGACCAAATAAAGTTAATTCTGCCATTAAAACTGCATGTTCTCTCAAATTCAACACTCAGTTTTCCATTACCTCACAAAACAATTGTGATGTGCAGCGCCCTCTATACCAAAACTAAACTACCCCTTTAAATCATCATATTTCATTTGCAATATAAAGGTATAGTTGAGTTTTGGTATAGAGGGCGCTACACAAAATAAGTTTTTTGTGAGATAATGACAAACTGAGTGTCAAATTTGAATGAGCATACAATTTTAATGACAGAATAAACTTTATTTCATCAAAATCGGTTAAGAAATGGCTTAAATATCCATAAACATAACCATTTGTATTAATTGTGGGGCCCCACAATTATTCGATAATTTTGAACCAGCCGTTAAAAAAAATAAAAATGCTTCCTCGTTTCAAAAATTTACAAAAGAGGTTTTTGAATAGTTGTTGAATATCCCTCTATCTAATCACTATTTCAACAAAACATCACATGCACAATATTTTATTTCAAATGGTTGAAACCGATGAGTTTTTAGAGAGCGCCCTGTTGAGTTTTAACGGCTCTTTTTTAATGATAACATGCTTTTTACTAAGTGATTT